>JAHBCN010002922.1:82911-145188 GCA_019359885.1 Listronotus oregonensis
CTGAAGACACCTGCTAATGGACGCTTACTTTTTTCACAAAATCCGCTGTTTGGCTTACCTGAAATTAAAAAAATCGGCGGCGTTTTAATGTGTAAGCTTAACTACAAGGAATGAAAAAATTTAAAATTTGGATTTTTGACAGACTTTGGAACAAAAAATTCAAATTTCATGTATTCTTTGTCAACTTTTTGTTAAAAAAAATAGAAATATTTTAAATTTTGGTATGATAATAGACCATTCCGCGCATTTATATGTGCTGAGTCTAACCTAAAAATTTAAAGTGAATCGGCTAAGCCGTTTTCGAGATATGATGGAGGAAAGTTTGAAAAACATAGTTTTGAGAAAATCGCGTTTAAAGTTTCAAGTATAGATATACTATAAAAATCCTAACTTACCATTGATTTGCGATATCAAGACTAAAATAAGTAGTGATGGGATAATTCGAATTAAAAATAATCGATAATCCGATTATTGAAATAATCGCTATCATGCGATTATTTAGAATTAATTTGAATTACGAAAAATAACCTGATTCCACAGAATTAATTACGCGTCGCGAAAATAAATAATAACATGTTATAAGGGAATAAAATTTAGTTTTTAATGGTAAAGTATATATTTATGTAAATAGGGAGCACAACTTAATTAAAAAAAAAGCAAATTTTTCACTTATCGGGCCCACGGCTGATTTTATTGAAATTTTGTGTACGGGTTTTTGGGGCGCTGATCACGAATCTAAAGACATATTTTGTCGGACTCTGCTAGTTTTTGACTTATAACGCCCCACTCGAACCTAACCTCACATCTGCACAAACTCCTAAAATTCCTCCTTCTTAAAACTGATTACACCCAAAATGGAAGATTTTATGGTAATATACTTATTATTTTATACGATAAATTTAATTTTACCTTTATTTAACAATTATTTTTAATAAAAAAGCACAACAAGCGCTTCCCAAAAAATAATATTTTTACTTTTATAAATGTCAACAAAATTGTCTAGGTATTTTAGACAATTTTATGTTGGTACACTAGGGACCCGCGAAACAATTGAATGCGCTTATTTTTTAAAATTAAATCGCAAAAAATAAAAATAATTAAAATTTATAAAGTAGGCCATTTAATTGTTTCGCGGGCCCCTGGCGTACCAACATAAAACAGTTTAAAATCTCTAGACAATTTTGTTGACATTTATATAAAAGTAAAAATAATATTTTGGGAAGTGCTTTTTGCTTTTTTATTAAAAATATTTGTTAAATGAAGGTGAAATTAAATTTATCTTACAAAATAATAAGTGTATTTCGATATCTTCCATTTTTAGTTTAATCAGTTTTAAAAAGGAGAAATTTTGGAAAGTTTTGCAGGTTGGGTTCAGTGGGGAGTTATAACTCAAAAACTAGCAGAGTCCGACAATTTGACTTCAGATTCGTGATCAGGCCCAAAAATCCCCGGTATACAAAATTTCAATAAAAAGGGCCGTGGGCCCGTAAGTAAAAAATTACCATAAAAAATTATAGCAAATGGAAAATATACTTACTAAAATAATAATAATAATATATATTATACAGTGTAAAAAAAGTCCAGGATCCCGTTGACAAATTATTAAGGGGATCCGGGACTTTTTTGACAAACTGTATATAATATTTAGTGTTTGTGTTACATATTCATTCAGAAATCAAGAATTTAAAATTCAAATGATTAAAAAAATAAAATAATTAAATAATTCGAATTATCAATTAATCCGATTATTGAAATCATTCATAATTCAATAATTCGATTCTTAAAATAATCTGATTATGCCCATCACTAAAAATAAGTTTCACAACCTAAATAACGACATCAGTTTTTTCCTAAACTTGTCTGTACTTGTATAAGCATACATATGTATATGTATGAAGGATCTCAGGTATTAAGCAGGCGGAACACAGAAGGTCAGCCCCTCAGCGCTCCGAACACCTGCCTTTTCTAACTACTGTATCTTTATAATGGCTAAGAATTTTGAAAAACCACTTTAACACCATATTCTAGACATATTAAGAAAACAATGTATGCAAAAAAACGATTTTTGGAACCTATCAAATCAGAGAACCCCCCCCTTAAGTGACTATGAGTATGGTAAGTGGGAATATATCAAAACGTTCTTTCAAGTCAAATTATGATTCTGAAAAAATATTTTTTTTAATGCCTGTTATTATATTAAGGCGAAAAAAATTATTTTGTTTGTTACTAGAAATGTTTTTGTATCACAACCCAATCCAGATTTCTTTCTTACTGCTATTGCTAAATTATCTTGAACTCGTTTGAAATTTGGCAACCTGGCACGCTTGCAACTTCTGGCATCGATGTTATGCACACTTTCTTTCTATGCTGCGTTGCATGGCATGGCAACACATAAGTGTGTCTCAGTGCTAATAATTCTTTTAAACCAGATAATAAATTTAGAAATGTAGAAACCATTTACATTTTTGTAAATAATACTTTCAATATTTTTGTTACAGTGGCTTTTATTGGTTAGGTATATTGAGAGTAAAAGGACTGTTTGAACAGTTTTTAGTTTAAAATATATATTGATGTATTTTTTTTTTAGTTCATTTTGTCATGGTCTTTTATTGATTATATAAATATGATATTTTTAATTATTGTGATATGTTTTTTTGCTTGCAATGAAAAAAATAAATAAACTGGCAATAATTTTGCGATGGTTTTTAATATGTAGTTTATAACCTAGCCAAAACAGGTTCACAGAAAAAAAAAACATAAAAGAAAACTACAAAAAATTCTTAAAAAAAACAAGGTTTATTATCACATTCCATTACTTATTTTTAAAAGCATTTGCTTTTCTTTTAACACTCTTCACTAACATATTTAATTCCACGTTTTTGTTTTTCCCTGGACCTTCTTCTTTTCTTGCTTTTTTACTATCTTCATTACCATCTTTTGCTTCATTTCTTCTTTTAATTTTCTCCTGTATTAATGCCTCAGTTCCCTTCGTTTTCCTATAATGGGGGTCTGTGGGATCAATGTTAAAATGATGACTTGTAAATAAGGCAGAAAATCGTTTGTCCTCAACGTCAATCTGCAAGAATGATAATAAAAATGAGTGCATTTAGCGAAACTTGTTGATAAAAAATGTTAAAAACCTTTTTTGTGCATCTTTCTTAAAAATACAAGCAAAATCAAGAAAAAAACTAGTCAGAGAGCATGTTTAAAAAAGTTACACATAAAATGGATCAGAAAATAAATTACCTGAAAATTGTCTTCATTTGATTTTGTTTTGTCATCTCCCTTCTTGTTCTTTTTCTTCTTCCTTTTGCTTTTGCTTTCACTTTCATTGTCCTGAATTTTTTTTAAGCTAAAGTGTCTCTTCTGTTCACTTTCCTCTTCATTCATAAGAAGTAAATCTAACTCTGCTTGTGTCTGTTTGTCTTCTTCAGGATCTTCATTTATATTTTTCTTTTTGTTTTTTGTTTTATTAGATTTCTTTTTAAATTCTGGATTGTTGAATTCTTCAGCAAAGTAAGGGTCGTTCATGTCTATATCTGAAGGAATGTCACTCTCTTCAGAGCCATCTGATTGTTCTTTAGCTTTCTTCTTTAATTCCTTCTTCTCTTTCCGTTTTTCTTTTCTTTGTCTAATTTTTTGGGAAGGGGGTGTTTTCTCTTCCTTACCAATTTCCATTAACTTGTCAGTTTTCTTTAAGATCGATTCCCAGATATTTCCATTTAAATCTTTATTTTTTTTTTCCTCTTCCTTCTCCTGAATATCTTGAAGCAATGCTTTGTATTTATCTATCACATTGCCAGACTGCGAGTCTTAGCCCTGATTTTCGGGGTTTTTTCATTGTGAAGCTTCCTCCTCACTGCTACTACCAGCTAAAAAATTTTTTCCAAACCCTTTTTTTGTGACAGATCTTCCATTTTACCACTGCTGATTTGTCAACAATCTCTAATCGATTTGGATGGGGTTCATCCCATGTTAACTCTACCTTAGCCTGTTGTAATGCAGTGGTAGAAAAAAATCTAGGTTCATATTTTTCGGGGAGTTTATTGCAAGATTCTTTAGGTGTTTCATCAAATGTAAATATCGTCAGGTATGAAAGGGGAGTCCTTTTTTGGTTGCACTGGATTCATATTCTCTTCCATCACACTCTGAAATAGTTAAAAGTTTCAAATTATTTACATAAACCTTATTAAAGTAATAACACTTTATTTAATTTGGAAAATTTATTACCTGTATAAATTTTGTCAGCTGTACTGGCACTGTCAAATGTTATAATGGCATAGTAATACTTGAGGGGGTTTTTGTTATTGTCTCAACCTTTCCATGTGGTATCTGGATCCCTCTTCTGTCTCTTCATTTGCTTGTTCATCTTTTTTAGCTTCCACCAATTCTGTTGGACCTTTATCTCCTCTTCTTTCATTCCTAGCAATGTACAAAAGAGATATTAAAGTAAATGTATCAAAATCTAAACCAATATATTAAGTTAAAAACAACACCTATTTTTGTTGCCAAATCGATGGATATACCAAACAGATTCTATCACCTCAGGTGGCAAAAAAGTTGAAGAGCACCATCAAATCAACAGCTCTAATTCTGTCCCAATCAAATTAAAAACAGCCAGTCTATGTGTGGCTTTTTCCCAGTTTGTCCTGCATCTGCATCCAGTTCACCCCATCTATGGTCGAATCTTCTGATTCAGATATTTCATCATCTGTTTCTTCATCATCTAAGAGGAATAAAAAGTAATTATTTAGGGTAATTGAGAATCAAAAATAAATAATCAAAATCATCAAACTTAAAAACCAAACTAACCTCAGTTTCAATTTTTAGTTTTTACATTAAATTAAACAATACTATTTTATAAAAACCTCTTAAAAACCTGTTTTTATATTTATTTTGCACCTTTTTTTCATTTAGTTGCAAAGCTTCACTACTAACCTCAACTAACCATGTATACACAAGGGATTTTTTCAGCAAACATGGCCGCGGCCTTTGAAAGTAAAACTTTGCAGTCTAATGGAAAAAATGTGTAAAGTTGACATAGATACAAGCTTTTAAAAGATGTTTATAAAATATTGGGTGCCAATTTAGTGTAAAAATCAAGAATCTGTGCAAAAGAGAAGGGGAAATATAGCAAAAATGAAGTTAGACTTTAAGTTTGATGATGAATATCTCGAAAACAAAATGTTTTAGACTAAAAATTCTTCCTTTTTGAAATTGATTCCGTTATTAGCACAATATTTCTAGAAATGTAATTATTAGAAGTGTCTGTCGGTTCTCTGAGTTAAAAATCTAAAATTAATAAAAAAAATTGCTCACCAGATGAACTTTCAGAATTCAATTTCTGCTCTCCTCGAGCATAATCAACATTTAAATCCCGTAATTTCTTCTTAATATTTTCAGGCAGTTTTTTATCACTTTTGTGCTTAATATCAATTCTATTTTGACTTTCTTCTTTACCCTCTTCTTCATTTGAATCATCCCCACTGCTTTCTTCCTCATCACTTTCCTCATTCTCTGGGGCTCTCACAAACTTTCCCGGTTTAGACTCGGTTTCAGTCTCACTTTCTGAGGATTCCGACTCTTCAACTAACTATATCCTTTTTTGATCCTCCTTGGGAAAGGTGTTTAACAGGCCTGCCTCTTTTATCGGTGAAATTTCTTGAAACTTCTTGTCTGTAAACATAGATTGAAACCTTCGTCATGACTTTGGTCTGGCCTTTTGAATTCTCCGAAATTTCGGATCATTTGTAATGTGCGAAAAGCGTTTATTTTTCTTGTCTTTTTTTAAAAAACAATTGGCTGCTACTACTTAAGAGGGAAAAGCAATTTTGGACGAAATATTCTACAGATTTTAAAAACCCCCAAAATTTCTATAACTTGTGTTTTACAAATGTTACAATTCTGCTTTCTAGAAAATGTAATTGGGTTCCTGCTTAATTTTTAAAAAAAAAGCCAAAAAGATGTTTACTGAACTGCTATGTGTATGGCTTTAATGTTAGTCAATTCGCCAGTTCGGCCCTGGCTTTGTGCTAAGAATTTGAATTCGGCCCTTAGCTTCTAAAAAATTCCCAAATTTTTTACACATATTTAAACTTTTATAGTGTCTTGAAATATGAGGCACCAATGATACCCCGTCAAAGGACGCTTCTTTCCAAAAACAGTCCTTCTAGCCCCCACCCCGTCGCTCAGCAGGGCAAATAAAGGGCAAAGAAAAAATCGGACTATAACCTTTTCTCTCGCTTCAACGTGCTAATTGATTAGTACCTTTTTAGTACATTGAAGCAGAAGAAAGTTATTAAGATTTTCTTTTCTCTCATTTCAGCCAGGCTGTCTCAACGGTAAATGCTCAAGAATTACTACTGGTAACGACCTTGTTTTCCCGCCAGTTTTTAAAAGCGACAAAAAGTTTGTATTTTTTATGGTTGAAAAATACCGGATGCGATATTTATCTCTAAAACTAAAAAAACTATTCAGTAGTATAAACCATGTGGGTACCACTTGTACTATATGTATTCTTAAATATTAAAAATAGTGCCTCACAGATCTTTGGATATTAAAAATGATCCTGTAGAACTTACAGACCTATTTTTGGATAATTTGAAAGCAGATCCTTCGCTTGTGGGTAAGCAAATAAAAATATGGCCCAACTCACATCAAGGGTTTTTTTTAATTTAAAATTAAGGAACATTTCAAAACATATATTTTTTTATTCATGGTAGTTTAATTTTAAGATTATTTTATTTTTTAGTTGACCATGAAATTTCGAACGCCCGAAAATATTTTTAACAACAAAATTGAAAATTTGTTTATTTGGTCCCAAAACCAAAATGCAGTTTCTAGAATAAGAGAAGTCTGAATGACAAAAAGTAATTTAAGCAAATATTCAATAAGAAAAGTGTTTTTTCTCATATTTAACATATAAAAAAAAAAAAACAGTTGTAAATGGTAACAAAAAAGGAGTTTTTTTACAATAAATGTATATAAAATGAAAAAAATTTATAACAATGTAGAAAAATGTATTTACACTATTAATTTACACTTTTTTAATAGGAAAAAGAGAGTTAAATATTTATCAAGGTACTAAATATCTTTTTTGGTTTTTGTAGATATGGAAATACTAATTAGTTTAACAAATTATGTTTTCAGTAGTGCATGGTTTAATAATAACGAGAAAAAATTGCGAGGTTTTATTAAAAAAAAATATTTCTCTCTGTATCAATCCGCTTAATAGTCCAGTAACTGAAGACCTGAAAGTACCCAATGCTGTAAATAAATCTGTACAGATTTCATTGGTGGCGCAATTCTTAGGACTTAGCGGATACTTTTGAGCGTCTCAAGTCTCAAAATGAGTTTCCCGCGAATATCTGCCAGAATATGCAAAATAGAAAATTTTTGTTTAGACAAAAAATGAAGATCACCTTGAAATCTACAAAAATGGTCCTTACCATTTTTTTCGCAAACCCAATATTTTTCGCAAAAACGGCAGTCGAAAAATTCATAACATTCCACACTGGATAGATGTGGTAGCAGTAGTTTCTCACTTAAAAATGCAGATGGGCAAAACATTTTTTTATCAAAACGCAAGAAGGATTGTGAAGGAAATTTTCTAGGATTATTGAACACTTGCTAAGGTGTCATTATAAAAAAAATGTTAATAACACTCATTTTTTTTTTCAAAAAATATCAATAAATTAATGAGATACTCTCAAAATATTGTGAAAAAAAAACTTTGACCGCTTTTTTTAATATTCTACAAAGATCAGAATGGACCCAAACCAAGGAAGTTTAAAGGTGTATGGAAGCCCAATACTGTAGAACAAAATTGTCCAGGCGTGCAGGGCAGCGGGAATAGAGGGGTTGGCCCCGCGGAATTTGCGCAATGAATAGTAGGTCAGAGCCGGACATCCATAATTCTTTGTTACTATCTATAAAATTGACATCATCAAATGTCAAATTCCAACATTCACTGTTTTTTTTTTATTTTTTGCACAAAATTGTTGGTTATTAAAGGATACTACTATAGAATATTTAAAATTATTGTGTAAAATTAGGTTTTATATCATCTGATATAATATGGAAAGAATAGATGGCGCCACTTTACTGCCTTTTATTTAAATGGTCTATATTTTTGGAAGTTTTGTATTTTTACCAAAAATCTTTGTGAATAAATAAAAACACGTTTTTTTAAAATAAATTTCAAACATTGTATGATAGTATTATGTACTTATCATCAATTTTGTGATAAAAGAAGGGCAAGATAGTGTAAATGAGTTTAATCCAATCCTAAGATTCTGGTTGTACATTAAAAAGTGAAAATTTTTATAAATGCTTTTTAGGCATATACTTTTCACTAATAACAAACATTCATGAGACAGAATAACAGTGGTTAAAAATGTTTAGTAACCTTTAGTACCTGAGTATCCATTGTAACAGTATCCGTTAAATATTATGTGTGAACAGTATGTCGAGCTTAAAAAGTTGATAATGCAAGATTAAGAAACGAAAAATCTAATTTATTTTTAAACAAATGGTATTGTCTCGAAAGTTGCCTCCTCTCCGATTTTGATCAAATTTGGTATACAGGGGTTTTTGGGGCGCTGATTACAAATCTGAAAAATATCTTTTCGGCAACGTTTCGTTTCCGAGATCTTCATCATCAAAGTTGAAAATTAAACTAACCTCATTTTCACTATATTCTCCTTTCTTTTTGTACACAATTCTTGATTTTTACACTAAAGTGGCACACGATATTTTATAAACACCTTTTAAAACCTTGTATTTTTATTTATTTTACATCTTTTTTCCATTAAATTGCGAACTTTTAAGTTCAAAGACAGCAGCCATATTTGCTTAAAAAATAAAAGTGTAAAAGGTGTAAAATAAACATAAAAAAGTTTTTAAAAGGTGTTTGTGAAATATTGTGTGCCAATTTAGTGTAAAAATCAAGAATTTTGTGCAAAAAGAAGGAGGAATAGTGTAAATAAGGTTAGTTTGATTTTCGATTTTGATGATGAATATCTCTAAAATGAAACATTGCCGAATTTTTTTTTAGATTTGTAATCAGCTGCCTACCAAAATATTGTACTTTCTTTCATTCAATTAGAGGAACCTGTATATATTAAAATTTGCCTGGTCTGTCCAGTAATCAATAATTTTGATCCTTTAAAAGAGTGTACTAAATTATTAAATGAAATAAAAGTACCTAAATGTAAACCTTATTTCTTTTTAAGAATCCACAGAAATACATAAACATTGTGGAAATCATCTAAAAGATAGTTAAAATTGCCTTACTTTTCTCACTAATATTTCCTATGAAATTATTATTCATAATTGATATATTATTATTTATTCGGTTACCTAACGTTACGTCTTATAAGAAGCACCTAATTTAAATATAAAAAATATTCACCTAAAGTTAAAAAGACGGGTATGTTACCCTTGGATTTGCAAGACAAAACCATACAACCTCTAGTTATTTTGTTACGATATTATAAGTAACAAACAATAAACACAAAATTATAGTCACAATTTAATAAACACTAATCACTAAAATAAGAAGGTTTTGATCAATCCAAAAAACGGTACTCCGGCTCTCATATAATTATAATGTGTTGGCTAACTTCACACTGATTTATCAGTGTGTAAGTAACAACACATTAAGTATTTCGTGGAATTTTGTTATTGCGCAGAATCGGCGGGGCCAACTCTGACAGTTATTTTCATACTGGGCTGGACATTTTTTGATCGGGCCCAAGCATTGGGCTTCCATACACCTTTAAACTTCCTTGACCCAAACCCATATGCAATGATAGGTACAGATTTTCCCATTCCGATGAACTTTAAATGATTAAGTATCCAGTAATGGAACAATTCGTCCGCCCGCTTATAAGAGAATCCATGAAGATAGGGGCATTCTAGTGGTAGAGCGGCTGCTAAAATGAGGGGACTATTGGGTCCCGTTATCTCAAAAACTATCGATTTTTTGAAAAAAATTATAAACACCATTTTTGTAGATTACAAGGCGATCCTTACTTTTTGTCTAAACAAAAATTCTCCAATTCGCATATTTTGGCAGATATTAGCGGGAAACCCATTTTTCGGGCCTTGAAGGGCCATTTTCAGCCCTTTCCCACCTGTTAATGTTGACGCACGAAAGCATCCCCGAAGACCTAAGAATTGCGCCACAAGGGAAAACTGTATAGATTTATTTAAAGCTTTGTCCCTTCATTTATTGGACTGTAACCAACACAAATAATAATAAAAAAAATTATATACAAAAAATTTACAAACTACTATTTTATCATTGTTCTTCTTAAATGCTATCCACTTTTGGCATCTACACCAAAAATGTCCTTAAAAATGTACCCCAACTCATGTTCTTCGAGATACTTGTAGAATTCACCCATGTCCATGTGATTGTATTTGGGACCGTGATTTTCAAACACCAGCTCTGTGAAATCCTTAAACTTGATAAAATTTGTAGTTTTTAGCTCTTCCTTATTATTTTCAGTAATCTGAAACACCCATTTTAAAAATTTAATACCTTCAAAAATGTTTTATAATCTACTTACCAGTGGGCGGCTTAAGGACTTTCAAAAATTTTTATCTAAAAATTAAGACCCATACCAAATATGTACCGGATATTATTGGTCCCAGGGGAGAACACTTCGATTAATATAATTTTTATTTTGGAATTTGCAAAAAAAGTGATTTATTTTGGGAGCCCTTTCTAAGAAAGATCTAAGTTTCAAAAACAAATCCTCTATTTGTATTTTTTTCTTGAATTTTATCAAATTTTACCGTCAAATCCCAGTTTCAGCAAAAATATCTGCATTTTTCTTAAAATTTAAGGCATCTAAAATATCTTCCTAAAAAAATTGTTGAGTAAAAATATTTAAAAACATAGATAATTTTGCGAAATTTGACATTTGACGATAAAATCTGATCGAACTAACGAAAAAAATACAGAGAATTTGCTTTTTCACGATGTTTTCCTAGAGGTGCTGCTAAAAAAATTAATTTTTTTTGCAAATTCCAAAATGATTTTTTTTAACCAAAGATTTCCTCCTGCTCAAAAAAATTAAAAAAACACTTATTAATAAACTTGTAAAATATTAGCTTGGTGTTTTTAGACAAAAAGGTTATATAGCTTAAATTAAAGGTCTTGTAAAAACACATAATTCAAGTCAGATAAAATTTCTTGTAGCTTTTATAGTTTTTGAGATATTGACGTTTTAAATTTTAAAAATAATCGTTAATATATCAAAAACTATAAGAGATACAAAAAAATTTATGAAACAAAAAATACAGCTTTCTAAATTGTCTATGTAAAAAGTTATATAATTATTTTTGATAGGATTAATAATAAAGGAGATATATTATATATTTGACACCTTGTTTTTTGTACATTTTTTAATTTGCAAGATTTTTCTTAGAAATAAATAATTAATCAAATGACATATTCTTTGATTTATTGTGAGAAAATGTGTGTCTTTTGAAATATGTAAGCATGTAATTAACGTCTTAAAAGTTACAAATGGACTAAGAGGTGTTCTGTTAATTTTTTTAATCAGTGTATTTGTTGTGGGTCTTACTTTCTTAATTTTGAAAATCCTAGATCCGCTACTGTACTACACACAAAACATAGACTGATAAAGATATAAATAACGGAATTTGTTTGATATACAGGGTGAGTCAACGATAGAGTAAAGTTCATTATTTCATTGGTTTCAAAAGTTATGAGAAAATAGTAAATACAAAAGATGTAAAGATTCTTAGGATGCACATTTTAAAATTATTTTAAAGTATACAGGGTGGCTCAAAAAAGCGTGACGAATAAAACATACATTTTTTTAAATGAAACACCCTATTTTTAAATTTTATTTTGAATTCCTTTTAAAATTCTTCAACTTTTTTATTAATAATAATGCATACCTAAACCTAATAGTTTTTCCAATATTTCAATTTTTCTAAAAGAAAATAATTTTCACACCTTGCAAAAAAATTACGATAGCGCCATTATTTTTGAAGGTAGATCACTCATATTTGATATTAGCGTTATTCGAAGATGACGTAAAAGATATATGCAACGGAATTTTAATTAGATGCTACAGGGTGTTCAAAATAAACGAGTATATTTGGATCATTTTAAATTGAAAAATCTCGATTTTTTTTAAATGACGCACCATATATATTATTTTTTTTTTTGAAAGATCTTACAAAAACCCACAACTTTTATTAAGTATGTCATATACCTATTTTTAATACTTTGCGATTTATTTTAACTTTTCCAATATTTACCCTTCTTTCTGTCTAAGACTATTGCTATAACATTAGTTGGCCATTTTTAAATTTTAAATTCACAGAAAAAGTAAATAATAAATACCTATTACTACAAATTAACTTATTTTTAATTATTATTATGGCGCAATAAATGTTCAAAAATATGCCCTTCTACTTGGATACACATGTTTAGTCTTTTTCGTATATTTTCTTGGACGTTCCTTAGCATAAACGGTGTTATTCTCCTGCACGCGTCCCGAATCCTATTTTCCATATCTTCTGGTGTTGTCGGGGGATTCACATGAACACGATCTTTAACATATCCCCACAAAAAGAAATCTAGTGGTGTTAAGTCACATGATCGAGGGGGCCATCCAATGAATCCACCTCTACCGATCCATTTCTGTGGGTAATGATTATTTAAAAATTCTCGAACTTCTCGATGGTAATGTGGAGGAGCTCCATCTTGCTGAAACCACATTTGTTGGATCTCAATGTTATCAAATTCTTGAAGAAGTTGAGGTAAATCATTCTGCAAAAAGTTTAAATATCTAGGCCCGTTAACTGTTTCGCGAAAAAATATGGTCCAATAACATTAAAGTGTTTTATTCACACCACACATTAAGTGACCTGGTTTTGGTTTTGCACTTCCCGTACCCAGACTGGATTAACTGTTGAATAATAGTGCATGTTATGACGATTAACTGCACCATTACTGCAAAGTAGCTTCATCGGAAAACATTATTTTAGACAAAAAATTTGGATCGGCCTCTATTGCTTCATTTATAACGGTGCAGAAGTTTACCCTTTGTTCAAAATCGCGGTCTAGAAGTTCATGGTGTAGTTCCATGTGAAAGGGATGATATTTGTGTTTTCTAGTGGTGCGGTTAACGGTAGATTGGGATGTATCACATAAGCTAGCTACTTGACGGCTACTGACCTGGGGATTATCTTGAACTTGAAGTAAAATTTCCAATTCTTTTTCCTCATTGGTAGCATTCCGGTTTACCACTTTCCGTTTTTCATATTCAATACTACCACTAGCATTAAACCGTTCCATTAAACACTGAGAGTCGGTACACGTCTATTAGGGTACTTCGCCTTGTAAAGTCTTACTGCCAACAAAGAATATCTTTGCGCCTCACCCAGTATATAAATCATATCAATTAATTCAGCTTTAGGAAAATCCATACTTATTTTTTTTAAATTTACTGACACCACAATAAATTTTATGAATTTATTTATAGATGTCAGGTTAAAATTTGACAATGTCATTTTGTCATGGCCAACTAATGTTATAGCAATTGTCTTAGACAGAAAGAAGGGTAAATATTGGAAAAGTTAAAATAAATCATAAGTATTAAAAATAGGTATATGACGTACTTAATAAAGTTGTGGGTTTTTTGTAAGATCTTTCAGAAAAAATAATAATATATATGGTGCGCCATTTAAAAAAATCGAGATTTTTCAATTTAAAATGATACAAATATATTCGTTTATTTTGAACACCCTGTAGCATCTAATTAAAATTCCGTTGCATATATCTTTTACGTCATCTTCGAATAACGCTAATATCAAATATGAGTGATCTACCTTCAAAAATAATGGCGCTATCGTAATTTTTGCAAGTGTGAAAATTATTTTCTTTTTAGAAAAATTAAAATATTGGAAAAACTATCAGGTTTAGGTATGCATTATTATTAATAAAAAAGTTGAAGAATTTTAAAAGGAATTCAAAACAAAATTTAAAAATAGGTTGTTTCATTTAAAAAAATGTATGTTTTATTCGTCACGCTTTTTTGAGCCACCCTGTATACTTAAAAATAATTTTAAATTGTGCATCCTAAGAATCTTTACATCTTTTGTATTTACTATTTTCTCATAACTTTTGAAACCAATGAAATAATGAACTTTACTCTATCGTTGACGTACAGGGTGTACAGGGTGTTCAAATAAAGATGCGGCAATATTTAAGAGCGTGATTTTTTAGGTCATTTTATGACAAAAAGTTCCTATAAACAGGTGCGAAAATGTATTGTGTCCAAGATACAGGGTGTTAAATGTTTTTTTTTTTAAATAGCGGTTTAAAAAAAATAATTTAAATATCTTTTGACCATTTTTTTTTTTAAATTTTGTAGCCTTGCTTGTAGTAATAAAGAGTTCTTATCTAATTATTAAATTAAATGACTGATTTTATACAAAATATATATTTTTTTTGATTTATTGTCTTTTTACATTTTGTTTTGGAAAGCTATTGATTGTTACTATTCTTGTAATAAAATAATATTACAGTTTGTTTACCTTACAAAATATTTTCTTCCAATTCATGCTCTTCACCGTTTGCCACCATTCATTAACATCACTCGCATTTCCTTCCACACAGATTATACCGGGCTTACCCGGCATTACAAAACCGGTTACATTCAATTGATCGGCTAATTCAATCAGTGCCTTTCGTTTGGTTTTGCTTAAAAAAATATTTTTCAATATTATGATGTGTATATATATATATATATATATATATATATATATATATATATATATATATATATATATATATATATATATATATATATATATATATATATATATATATATACCAGATGCTATTATTGGCCTCAAAGGATACATTTTGGAATTTGCAAAAAAGTAGATTCTTTGGCAGCGCCCACAGAAAAAAAATTCAAAAGCAAATCCTTTATTTGTATTTTTTTTTCGTGAATTGATGAAATTTTATTGTCAAATCTCAAAAGTTTAAAAATATCTGCATTTTTTGAAACTTGAAGCATTTAAAATATTTGCGAAAAATTGTTGAGTGAAAAAATTTTGCGAGATTTGGGATTTGACGATAAAATAAAATAAAATTCCAGAAAAAAAAACAAATAGAGGATTTGCTTTTAAAACTTCGATTTTTCACCGTGATGCTGCAAAAATAATCAACTTTTTGCGCAAATTTCAAAATGAAAATTTTCTTTACCACTTGAGGCCAATAGCATTTGTAGTCCAATCATTATAGATTTTTTTTGTAATAAAATTAATGTTAACAGATATTTGACCTGTAGATTACTAAAATAAAAAAAAAACAATTTTTTTCAGGCCGTTTTTTTTTCATAATTATTAAAAAAATACGGCTTTTTTTCGTTCTTTTTTTTTAATTAACAAAAAGTACTGTCTATATTAATTTACTCATAAAGACCGTTTGTGGAGAAATCAAAAACCTACAAAATGGTTTTTAAAAAATCCCCATCCGAACATTTTTAACTGAGAAAAGCCGGAAAACGCTTAAAACAGACCTTTTTTCAAAAATTCATATCTCCGTTAATTTTCAATATTAAGAGCTGATTTTTTGGGAAATGATTGTCAATAACATATACTTTGAGCTGCCAAAAGATGAAAATTGTCGCATTAACAGTTTTTATTCAATCGCACTATAAACAAATTAGGCCCTTATCTTGCAAGTGCCGTGAATATTAGGCAAATGGTCCGATTTGAATTTTTAAAACGGCTTTTTAAAGTTGAGATTAAAAGCTACAAATTGTATATCTCACATTTTCATATAGGTTTGAAGAATATTGTTAAAAATGCTTGTGAACCTAGCGCGTCAATGCACGCACCCCGTCTCTCGCTTATACTTCGCTGCTGGTTGCCCTCTCCAGGGTCGACTCAGTACGTTTCGGTCGCGAATTTTCGCTCGACGCGCTAGGTTGACAAGCATTTTTAACAATGTTCCCCAAACTTATATGAAAATGTAAGATATACAATTTGTAGCTTTTAATCTCAACTTTAAAAAGCCGTTTTAAAAATTTAAATCGGACCATTTGCCTAATATTCACGGCACTTGCAAATAAGGGCTAATTTTAATGCGATTGAATAAAAACTATTAATGCCACAATTTCCCTCTTTTGGCAGCTTAAAGTATATGTTATTGACTATCATTTCCCAAAAAACCAGCCCTTAATATTGAAAATTACCGGAGATACGAATTTTTGAAAAAAAGGTATGTTTTCAGCGTTTTTCCGGCTTTTCTCGGTGAAAAATGGTCGGATGGGGATTTTTCAAAAACCATTTTGTAGGTTTTTGAATTCTCTACAAACGGTCTTTTATGAGAAATTGATATAGCCGCAGTACTTTTTGTTAATAATTGTAGTTTAAAAAAATTACCTGAAAAAAAATTGGTTGGATTTTTGATTTTAGTAATCTACAGGTTATTCCGGAAGTCATGGCGCAGTCAGATATCTATTAACATTAATTACAAAAATGACCTTTTTTGTTGCAATAATGATTGAACTATTGGTATATATTTAGTGTGGATCAATTTAAGATATATATATATATATATATATATATATATATATATATATATATATATATATATATATATATATATATATATATATATATATATATATATATTTATATATATATATTATTATATATATATATATTTTTTCTTAAAGCTGCTGCTGATTAAATATATTTACTTATCTTTGTATATCATTACCTATAAATATGATGAGAATATATCCAAAATCTGGTAAGTTCCTCATCCATCTGGCTATTTTGAGCAATTTTTTCAGGTTTTTCTAATTCTATATAGTCAACTGCATTGTCTTGTAACCATGAGATCGCTGAAAATATGCAGGGCTCACCCTTAGGAAGTTCTGATACGAATTCTCCTGCATTACATAAAAAAGATTATGTACAAACTACTGAACAACTACAGTTATATTGTTAAAGGATAAATCTTAAAAAAATCTTTACATCTTAATCAGATAAATAACATTAAGGAGGTGGAGGGGTAAAGTTTGTTCGATCAAAAAACGTCTATTTTCAAGAATTTTTTATAATATATTGCTATTATAGATTTATTTTAAAAATCTGTATATTATAATACAACATTTAAAGGATTTTGGTACAAAAATATAAAGAAAAAATGGATTTATTGAAGTTCTCTGCTTAGCCCAGTAACTGAAGACCTGAAAGTACTCAAAGCAGTAAATAAATCTGTACAGTTTTCATTTTTGGCGCAATTCTTAGGTCTTCGCGGATGCTTTCGAGCGAGAAAAAGTTTATTTCGACGTGGGAACCCGCTGAAAATGGCCCCTCAAAGTCCCAAAAAGAGTTTCCCTCGAATATCTGCCAAAATATGGAAATTAGAGAATTTTTGTTTAGATAAAAAATGAAGATCACCTCAAAATCTACAAAAATGGTCCTTACCAAAGATAATGCTACTACGGATAAGATAAACCATTCAATGCTATACTTTTGATACCCCTAATGGACTTTGGCTAACGCGAGCCGATGTCCATCGAGAGATTTTCGCGCTATACATTTCAATCCTTGAACGAAAGTTAAACAGTGTTGCCGGCAGGCCTTTACTATTGGCGTGATGAAACGCGACTAGAAAATACACAACTCGTTTAGCCGCCCGCTTTTGCAACTTCGTATTCCGAATAAGGTACAAGCGACAGACATTGGCAATGTCACACATGGTTTCGTACCTCGTTTCGCTGAGGCAGGGGTTACCGACTTAATTTTATTCGCATTTACGGAAGCATTGATATCTCCGAACTGATTCAGATCGCCCCATTTAAACGAACCATCTATCCGTAGTAGTATTATCTTTGTCCTTACCATTTTTTTCGCAACCCCAATATTTTTCGCAAAAACGTCCGTCGAAAAACTCATAACATTTCACACTGGATAGATGTGGTTAGTTGTGAGTCCGCGAGTCATTGGTGTGATGAATTTCCCTGATTTTTAAAAAATTATTCGATTTTATTAAAAAAAAAGCACATTTAGAAACTAGATACTCTAAGCTTTCATATGATGTGCATTGAAAGGCATTTCAATAGATGATGAGTTTTTGATTCGCGTTTATTCTACAGATTTTCTAGAACTCCCGAAACGGCTAAAAAATGCAGATGGGCAAAACAATATTTTATCAAAACGCAAGAAAGATGGTGAAGGAGATTTTCTGGGATCATTGAACACTTGCTAAGGTCTCATTATAAAAAATAAATGTTAATACCAAACCATTTTTTCAAAAAATATCAATAAATTAATGTCGATACTCTCAAAACATTGTGAAAAAAAAACTTTGACCGCTTTTTTTAATATTCTAGAAAAATTAGACTGGACCCAAACTCATATTCAATGATAGGTACGGGTTTTCCCATTCTGATAAACTTTGAATGATTAAAAAATGTACATTATTGCCCGAGTAATGGAACAATTCGTCCGCCCGCTTATAAGTGAATCCATGAAGATAGCGACATTCTAGCGGTAAAGCAGCAGCTGATGTAAATAGTCATGTGGCTCGAAACGTATACTATGCCCTCGTTGAGTCACATCTCCGATATGGGATATGCTTTTGGGGTTCTTGCTCTCATTTCCTGTTTAATAGCGTGTTTGTCTTGCAGAAAAGAGCTGTTAGATTTATATGTGGAGCTAAACATCGCGAATCTTGTAAACCTCTTTTTTTGGCTAAGAAAATTTTAACATTGTCATGTATTTTCATATTAGAAACCGTGTGTTTGGTTAGGAAAAAATTTATGGCTGAAATTTCTGCAGAATCTTTTTACCCAACTCGAAATGTGCGGGTGCTCTTCCCATACCGTCCTCAACGTTGGTAAAAAACTCATTTGTGTATAATGGTAAGAAAATATTTAATCACCTTCCGGCGCCCATTCGGAAAATATCCTCGGAAAAGCGATTTAGGAGAGAAGTGAAAGGTCTTCGATTGTCTAAGGCCTATTATTCTCTGACGGAACTTTTTAAATGATAGTTTTGTGTAAGGCTTGTTACATTTTTTTTTTTACATTTTTCTATGACCAACCTATGTTGTTTTTTTATTGCTGTTTTGTGCTATTTTAATTCTTGACATGACCCTTTTCCTCTTCTTATTCTCGAAGTTTTTGTTGCTTTATTAGATCTTTTTATTTTTTTAGCAGTGTAAATATTCTATATGTGGAGAAAGGAAGGAAAGGTTTGGAAAGGGTCACCCTTTTTCCTTTTTTTTTTGATTTTATTTTATTTAACTGTATTTTTTGACATCACGTACTACGCTATTTATTATAATGTATTTTTTTTTTAGTTTAAGTAAGCTTTGTTTATGAGTAATGTTTTTACTTAAGACAATAAAGCCATTTTGAAGTTGAAGTTGAAGTTGAAGAAATGAGGGGACTTTTGGGTTCCATTACCTCGAAAACTATCATTTTTCGAAAAAAATTATAAGGACCATTTTTGTACATTACAAGGCAATCTTCATTTTCCATTCTCCAATTCGCATATTTTGGCAGCGGGAAACCCATTTTCCGGGCATTGAGTGGCCATTTTCAGCCCTTTCCCACCTTTTATTGTTGATAAACTTTTTCTCGCTTGAAAGCATACCCAAAGACCTAAGAATTGCGCCACAAGGGAAAACTGTACAGGGTTATTTCAAATCGAAAAAAAAAAATGCGGTGACCGCGATTCCTCAGCACTAGATTATTTGAAATAAAAAAAAAAACAAATTGTTTTAATTAGTTAATTAGTGTCTCTTCCAATTGACACCGCATTTTTTTTATTTTATCAATTTTTAAATTTTTTGGCATCATTTTGAAGTGAACAAATGTCGATTTTTTGGCAATAAAATAAACTCATTTGTTATTGTAAGATTGATACTAACTGAAAAATAAAAAAACTCGACGTCACTTGATACTTTTTTGTATGTAGAATGTGTACAAATTTTTAAAACGATCGGTTCAGTTTTTTTTTTAATATATTAATAATAATTCACTACATACCAAATAACAATATTCTAAAATTAAATAAATAACTTAATCTATATTTAAAAATTATAAATTTCATCAAGTCCTAGGTCTTCCTGGATTGTTCCTAGTACCGATGCTGCATTACCCCGTTGCACAGCTAAACCAATTCTTTGGATAATGAAACTTCGAGATTTTTTGCATTGTATTTTTTTGCAAATTTCATTAATAAAACCCTTAGCCTCATCACCCAAAGAACCAAAAGTTTCAACAGCAAAAGGAATTAAGATAAAGCGTTTTTCAAGCTCTTTATATTTTAGATGTTTTTTATTCTCGGCAATACGAGCAGCCGCACCTACAAAATTAGAAGTTTTATCCAGATAGGATTTTGCAAGTGTATCTGCAAGTAGCGTCCCAAAGTAATTGTTTTCCATATTTCCAGGGAATTAAGGTCATTCCATCTACCCGTTTTCCATCGCTTCTGCAAACTCCAAGAGGCTCTAACACAGAAGGATTTTCAGCTAAAATCAGAGCTCTTTTGATAATGTCATTTATCTGACTGTGTCTAGAAGAACGCCCTGCGCTTTTTTTGCAGCTTAACCCATGTAGGCCATAAATATCAGCATTTTCGCCGCAAACGCAGATGTGCTCTCCACACACAGGCAGACCATGTCTGAGAGCGATGGAAATATGGAATGTTTTGTTATCTAACAAATTTTCCAAGGACGAAGATGGAAGTGCGTTAATCCAAGCATTACTTTCAGGGGCCTGAAGAGCAAGTAGACGTGCCTTATCTTCACTTGTCTGGCACATGTTTGTAATATATTTGTGACGAGCTTGGCAAATTAAAAAGTCAAAATCTTTCTGTTTTTTTGGTAATTCTTGTGGTTGATTTTGAAGATTGCAAACAGATAACCATCTTACAAAACAATTGCTAAAATCATTATCTACTGTCGCAAGAATATAGGAAGGTAAAATTTTGGAAAGTAAACCTGACACGTCATTGATTGAACCTAAAAAAGCAGAAATAGACAGGGTGGATGTATCTCTTATTCCAAGACCTCCAAATTTTACTGGAAGAGTGCTTTGTAGTTTTCTTAAAATGGTGGTCACCAGCTTTAAAAATTACATGTTTGGGAAAAGCGATTTTAAGTTTTGTACACTCACATATTGGGTTGGAGCAACGATCATTAAAACTATCATAAATCTATCAATTTGGCTCCGATTGACCTCAAAAATTAATACAAGATTCTTGAGATATTATATATTCATAATATTAAATAAAAAAAAAAAAAAACATGAAAAAAAAAATTACTTTAGCCCCCCCCCCTCTTAAGTGGTGGAATAAGTGTATTATCAAAAACATAAAATGGTGTTTTAGGAATTAAAGGTATACCGGGTGTTCCACTAAGAGAGGTAGTCGGCTATATCTCAGAAACTACTAATAGTATAACTTTCGGGAAATATTTTTTTAGATAAAAGCGACCAAGAGAAATTGCTGGAAATTATTTTCAAGTCTGTGGGATGGCCGCTAGAGGGCGTAAGGGTAACGTCAAAACATAAAAATATACATTTCTCAAAAAAATATCAAATAAAGTGTTTCAATAAATGGTACTACTTTTACCTTTAATGTTTTCTAAACAAAGAAGCTTCAGGTGTAATTTTTGTCAGTTCTCAATTAAAGTGGTGGGGGAAGGTTAAAGTTTAATTTAGAAAAGTGCTAATAACTCCGGATTGCTTTAACCGAATTTAGTGAACTTAGTCTCGTTTAGAAGAGCATTTTAAGCATTATTTTCAAGTGTATAAACTATTGTTACACTCATCTCACAAACGCCGCTAGAGGGCGTCAAGGTAAAAACTAACCTATTTTACGAATTTTTTTCAAAAATTGAAATACAATAATATATATCTTTTTACATATTTAGATAGAGAAAAAAAATCGTAACAAAACGGCGAAAACCGCAATTTAATATCTCTTTTCAAACCGAATATATTCGCAAAAATATAAACACTACATAGAGACGTAACGCATTTAAGGACACGATGTTTTCTACTAGGCCGATTTTTTTAGGTAAAAATTAAATTTATACATTTTTACAAAATCTAATGACATACTACGTAATTTTTACTAATTTAAACCCATTTAACGATATTATACAACATTAGATAATTACCAACCTATAACTGTAATAATCCATCGAGCGTGGTCCTTATCAAGTTAGCTTTGAAAATAAAAGGATGCTAAAATGTCAAAAATCCAACAATTTCTATTTCAAAATATAATTTTTAGGGTTGTGCTATTGTGTTTTTAAAAGATGCTTTTATTGCTATTTATTTTGAGTGTCTGCAAAATGCGACAATAGCTGCCAGGCTGTATGTATTGAGATATCCTTAGAGAGGCCGGTACGGCAGCGGCAGCAGAATGTTCACTTGAATGAACTGGGGAAAATGTCATCAACGTTTTTGCTTATGTAGAGTTTAATCCCCAAAGCAACAAAGGCATTTTTAAAGAACACAATAGCACAACACTAAAAATAATATTTTTAAAGAACACAATAGCACAACACTAAAAATAATATTTTGAAATAAAAATTGTTGGATTTTTAACATTTCAGCATCCTTTTGTTTTCAAAGCTAACCTGATAAGGACCACGCACAATGGATTATTACAGTTTTAGGTTGGTAATTATTTAATGTTGTCTAATTCGCGAAATTCATTAACCAATAGATGGCGCTGTAGCTTCATCAGCTGATTCACAAAGAAGGAAAACATTTCAAATTTTACTTAACAGTTTATGGAACAAGTGCGTGTTTGCTAGTTTATTTTATTTGTTTAATTGGTTTTATAGCATTTATCTATTATTTCAGTTTCTTTAGCCTTTTTTTTACATTTTGCCATTTTAAAATGCCTAAGATAGTGGTATCTTTAGCAGATATTTTAGAATATGTGGGTACTAGATCGCGGCCGCTCATCGAAGGCGAAGCTGTTTATAAAGCTAATCATATAGTTTCATGTTTGTTGGAAAGTGTTACTTCCAGAAAAGTATTATCCTTTTGTGTTCAGACGTCTGCTATAAAAAGTGCCCCTCATGAATTGACATTAAATTTAGATGATAAAGATGTAAAGAAGTGGCAATGCACTTGCAGCTGCAAGGCTGGCTTATCTGGGTACTGTAAACATGTTATTGCAACTTTAATTTATATAAATATAAATTTATAGAAATATTTAAACCATTATTGGCAAGCACTTTTTTAAAATAACTTTCCTTACCAGGAGTAAAATCAGATTCCATGAAGTGGGCACTGCAGGCAGTCATACATTTTGAAATTGGTTTTCCAATTTTTAAAACATTTTGCCAAACAGTTTTTAACTTATTGTCCTTTGGGAAGAAAAAAAAATTGAAACACCTTCACCCGCGTAATTTCGGCACTGGGGCACTGAACAATAACGTTTCGTCTTGCTCGACATTATTAAAACAATTAAAAAGTTAAAGAAATGGGTAAAAGCACAACACACGAAAGAAAAAGGTAAAAGTTTTTAGAATAAATATCGATTAAAAACAACGTGATTTAATGGCGATTCCAATTTTTTCCTTCAATGAGTAACTGCGTTATACAATCATAGATGGCGTAAGTATCCTGAATTTCGCGAATATCGTTAAATGGGTTAAAATTAGTAAAAACCATGCAGTATGTCATTAGATTTGTAAAAATTTATAAATTTAATTTTTACCCAAAGAAATCGGCCTAGGTAAAAAACATTGTGTCGTTAAATGCGTTACGTCTCTATGTCGTATTTATATTTTTGCTAATATATTCGGTTTGAAAAGAGATATTAAATTGCGGTTTTCGATGTTTTGTTGGGATTTTTTTTCTTAATCTAAATATGTAAAAGGGTATATATCATTGTATTTAAAATTTTCAAAAAATTTTGTAAAATAAGTTAGTTTTTACCTTGACGCCCTCTAGCGGCGTTTGTGAGATGAGTGTAGCAATAGTTTATACACCTCAAAATATTGCTTAAAATGCATTTCTAAACGAGACTAAGTTTACTAAATTCAGTTAAAGCAAACCGGAGTTATTAGCACTTTTCTAAATTAAACTTTAACCTTCCCCCACTACTTTAATTTAGAACTGACAAAAATTACACCTGAAGCTTCTTTGTTTAGAAAACATTAAAGAATAAAATAGTACTACTTATTGATACACTTTATTTGATATTTTTTGAGAAATGTATATTTTTATGTTTTGTTGTTACCCTTACACCCCCTAGCGGCCATCCCACAGACTTGAAAATAATTTCCAGCAATTTCTCTTGGTCACTTTTATCTAAAAAATTTTTTCCCGATAGTTATACCATTAGTAGTTTCTGAGATATAGCCGACTACCTCTCTTAGTGGAACACCCGGTACATTAGTATAAAGTTACAGCTGATAAAACTGATTTTTTTTTTAATCTAAAACATTTTTTTTTAACTGGTTAATATCATTTAAAAATTTCCATGAATAAAAATAATACTTGACATTAAACAGATAAGAGCTTCCACTTCCAGGAGACTAAAATATTTTTAAAAATTAATGTTATCTTTAATTGGTTCTTAGGTAAATGATTATATCTAAAATATTTCAGGTGCTATGACTTTGCAAAAATAAAATATGTTAAGTCATCATCATCACTCAGAATAATTAAGGGATATAGAGTGTATAAAACCTTAAAAATATTAAGTACTGAAAATATTTTAAGATTATTTATTTATTTAGGAAGAAGTCATTATTTTTTGGCAATGCTGCCTGCTCTGGCAGGCCTATCCAGTCTAAATGGGGCCACATTTCTGTTCCATTGCATTTTCTTATATTGGAAAAATTTGAAATAGTCATCTTGAGTATTTTTTTGTTAAAATGAAAGTATGGTTAGGAAAATAATCTGAAGTAAAACAATAGACACAACATAAAATTAGCATTTTCCTTATGTCAATTTTTCCTTTTTTTTTAGTGCAGCCTCCTGGGTTTTTTGTGCCTAGTCTCCCATTTTTTTTTATATCAATCCTCCCAACCCAAGACTGGTTGGTTTATATATTCCTGTGGGATCATTTTCGGTTGCCCAAATAATGCCTGTCTTTTGCCTTTTTTATGTGGTAGGCTGTTTCTTCCCCCTCATCGCACATTCTGCAACTTGGGTCCCCATTGTATGAGCCTATCTTGTGTAGGTATCTCCTTAGGTTATAGTGCCCAAAAGTAACAAAAAAAAAATCCTTTTCAGCATTGTACTTGATTATAAATTAGGCAATCATATATACGAGACATATACCATCAACATAAAGGAAACGGGATGCATTTAAGATGTTTTTTTTACTAAAAATAAGCAAAAAAATACTGTAAATTTTAGAGTGTTTGTTTAATAAGTAAGTGCTCAATCAGTGTATGTTTCTATTTGATAGTAATCAGTTTCAAGAAGAAGGAATATGAAATATTGTCCATTTTGAACACTCCAGAGAACGCTATGAGCAAAAAATCACCAATGGGCTTTTTAAATTCTTAAATATTCACTCATGTTTGTGCTTTCTAGCTTAATTTTTACTTACCAATCCTTTTATTCAACTCAACATGCTGACTTCGATTCAATTTGTGATTTCTTACGAATATTTCTGGCTCAACGAAGGGATACCCGTGCCCTAAACTCACACACAGTTCAAACTTGGCGCCGTCCAGAACCAGATTAACAGTGAGATCAAGGCAAGGTGGAACAACGCTCGTTTTGCCTTCCACATAGTTTTTGATATCCAGAAATACGGAAATGTCCTCTATTTTAATTTCTCCCGGATTGTAGAACATAGCTTGTAAGCTTTCTAGCTCGTCTAGCTGAACTTGAAGGTTTTGTAATAAATTATTCTCCGTTTCACCCATATTTTAATCAGTTTGTTGTTTATAAACTTGTGTTGAACTACGATTTCACGCATATGTCTGTCTGTTATGTTATGATTATGATATAACCTTATCTACAAAGTGATTGCGATTTCTAAAACAAACTGGTTTACAGTATTTTTGTATCTAAACCTGTCTGGTAATAATTTGCTTTTTTTCGAATTAATTATTAATTTATTCGGCGCACCTGAGGGCGCACCCTCTGGCGCACCTAAAAGTTCGTTTTTTTTGTCGCATACGGATACGGGGTTAATTTTTTTAACTGTTGCTACCAGCCGATATCGCTTTCTCGCTTCAGGCTAGTCGTCTACTCGAACAGCGAACTTTCTCTCGTACGCTTGGTCGCACGGCAGAGCGGCAAGACTGCCTCTAGGCAGGTATATACCCGAAGCTCGTTAAAATGCGCCATGTTTTGTTTGACGTGAGTCAGTTTCGTTGCTAAGATATTAAAAGAGATTGAATTTGTTTTTTTTGCTCATTATTAGCTAATTTCGGGACTTTCGATTATCAGATGTTTTGGTGCGTTCCAGGAGCACTATTCTTGGTCGTTCGCATCTTTCAGAATCCGTCGAATTGTCATTTAATTTATCAACAGATTTGACGGATCGTGAAAAATGCGAATGGTCAAGAATAGCGGCACAGGGACGCTATTCTTGACCATTCGCATCCATGATTCGCATCTTTCACGATCCGTCAAATCTGTTGATAAATTAAATGACAATTCGACGGATTCTGAAAGATGCGAACGACCAAGAATAGTGCTCCAGAACTTTTTATACAGGGTGCCACAGATTCAAGTGCATGTATGGGGATCTCGGAAACCGTAAGAGATACGAAGTCGGTTAAATTATGGCAAAGTTGCGCATTTAGGTGTCTAACAACATGCCGTTTAGAAAGTTGTAAAATTCCGAGTACTTCCGGAGATATCCGAAAAAAACTGAAATTTGGCGATTTCGTTTTTATTTTTTTCTGCCAGTATTTAAAGAGATATGGAAAAACAAAAGACACTTTCTCATGGCCACTTTTTAAGCTCTACAAATCAACGTTGAGAGATTTTCCGTACGACGTTTCGTTTTCGTTAAACCATCATCAACTTTATTTTTTAAAAAACGGACCTGGGTTTTTTATTTAATTTTTTTGAACCCCTTATTATCATAATTACAAAGATGTATAACACTTAATATTTATTAACAAATATTGAACGCCCCTATAAGAAATGATGTGCGTTTCTTGTCATTGTCTCTTATGGAAAATATGTTTATTTAACAGAAAAATATTAAGTGTTATACATCATTGTAATTGGGATTATAACTGCTTCAAAAAAATGCAATAAACAATTGAGTGTCGTATTTATGAGGTATGTTCGTTATTCGGGTATATTTTACGGCACTGCATCAAAATCGCGCGTTTCTTAATAGTGCATGTCAGATAAGCGCACACAAAATAGCGCATTTCAAAATAGCGCAGTAACAAAATAGCGTGTTTCAAGAGAGCGCGTTTTAAAATAGCCCACTTCAAAATAGCGCATATCAATTAGGCGCAGTTTAAAAGAGCGCAAATTTAAATTTACGCTATTAAAATAGCGCATTTCTGAGATGCCGAAATGCACAGTTTTTGTTAATATATATTAGGACTGGGACAATAAAAACTAGATTCATAACGTAAATTGGAATATATTTTAAACGTCTAATTCTTTGAACATTTAAGGGAAAAAAACAAAATTAGCATTAGGTCTACAAAGACAAATTATTAGCAACGCCTTTTAAGTGAGCTTCTAAATTTCTAAAAGAGTAATTTTTGATTAGAACCTTCATGCGTTCTTTTTGCTTGACGTATTTGCTATGTGGTGCAGCTTTTGACCGAAAACCAGATCTATAGCGGCTAATGTAAATTTCCCATTTGTTCTGGTCTTTTTTTATTTGGTCCACTATCTTTGTAATTGATGGATGATGGCAATCTAACTAGTTTTGAAAGCTCCTATGCCATGCTTCTAGCGAATTGTTGCTAGTTGGTAGATTAGCGCCTACCCTATTAAACAAATTCCATATGCTAATTCTGAACCGCGGGTCAACTTTGTTGATCTGTTTCCTACATAATTGGTCTCCCAAAAACCCATTAGTGGTGCCATTTAAAATTTCAAACGCGATTTGGACATCTTTTTCTGGAATAAAACTTAATGCCAACAACATTTTGCATTGAAGTCTAAACTCATCTGAGTTTTTATATTGTTCAGTAAGTCCTAACTTTTGAATTTTCCTCCAGAGGTTTTGGCTGAGGTGAAATAAACAACCAATTACCATAGTGCCTGGAAAACAAGGTACAATTGCGGAAATTGATGCTTGCTCAAAGTCTAAAAGAACACTTTCCGGACTTAGTTTCGGTTCAATGTCAATCAATTTTGCAAACAATCTTTTGTATGTTTGTAAGGTTTTGTTTTCTAACAATGCATATATTACAGGGATTGCTTTTTTATCCAAAAACACGTGGATTGTAAACAATTGGGTAAATAGAAGTGGTGCGGTTTTCTGTAGCGATATCCATCATTATATAAGACATCATTACCTTTCTGCGACTTTTTAAACTCCATGTCTCGTATTGTAGGCAAGATACGAACAATAAGACTTTTTAAATATTTTTGTGCTGTTAAAGTAACAATGACATTGAAATAACTGGTAGTATAACAAACACTAGGTAAATAAAAACAACCAATTTAGCAGAGAAGCACCTAACCTTTTTATAAAGGAAAAGGTAATAAACTTTAGGTAAGTAAATAAACGTTTAATGCATAAAACTTGTAATTAAATCTACATCTACATCTTCTATCTTGTTTGATAGAAAAATCCAAAAAACTTTTGTTTAGGAATAATTCAAAATCAAAAATATACTTCATTCTTTATATAGGACAGTTCTTAATGCGCTTAATTGACATGCGCTTTTTTGAAATGCGCTCTCTTAAAACACGCTATTTTGTTACTGCGCTATTTTGAAATGCGCTATTTTGTGTGCGCTTATCTGACATGCGCTATTAAGAAACGCGCGATTTTGATGCAGAGCCATATTTTACACTATTTTACACATTTTGGACCCACCTAGTTCTAAAATACACCTTCCATGAGGGCGATTACGTATAAAAAAGGATAAAATAGTGTACACTCTTTCTTAAAAACAAACAGACCTATACTTCAAGTCCAAAATTTCTGTCAATGACGCATCGCTCGCTTTTAGAGTGCCCCGGGTTGTGTGGGGTCAGGGGAATCAATTCCAGTGGCGTATGCATTTTAGAAAATAAATGATAACATTTCGTCAAAACATGAAAATATTTTTTACAAGCAAAAGTTATTTTCTCACATTTTCATCAACCCTTTAAATTAGTAACAAGCTTATATTATTTTGGTATTATTCGGATTAATGAAAAATGTAATTTTTTTGCTTAATTTTGCACACCTTCTATTTTGAGGCCATAGAACACAAATTTGAGTTTTTTTGGCGATTTTTCAACGTTTTTCCAAAAAAATACATTTTTTACTTTAATTTTACCTTCTCTGATTTTATTTTGCTACATGAAAATAATAATAAAATTTTAGTCTTAACATAAATTAAAAAAGATGTAAAAGCAGAACGATAGACAATCCAAGTTACACCGACTTGCCAATTCACCACCGATCTTGCAATTTCAATATTAAATACGATATTGACACGCATTGCTTCATCAAAAATATCCACTATATAAGGAACACGAAAGCTATGAGATCATCAGCTTGTAGAATCAATAACTATTTCGGGTCTTTCGTGTTCCGTATTTAGGATTTCCATATCGAGAATATTTTTGATCAAAATTGCAGGGTCGAGCAAGCAAGGTTCGCATACCTTATAAAAATGTCATTAAGAAAACTATTACAACCTGGTAACAGGTCAATATTTTAAATTTCGAGTTGAATTCGGACGTAAACGTTTTACCTACTTTTTATTGAAAATTAAGGTTTTTCCTTACTTTTTAAGTGTTTTTTAATATTAACATAGTATGAGTTTTTTAAATATGTTTTCGTGCAAATGACAGAATTTAAAGGAATATGTCGTAAAATAAAATTAAACAATTCAGTTATTATTTTTTTTAAATTATATATGAGGCAGCCAAAAAAACAGCTTCTGATTCATATTTAACAATCGAAAAGTAAAAAGTGTGCAAAAAAATAGCGAAAAAATCGCATTCTCCAGTATCCGAATAATTACTAATATTGATTTTTTTGCCTTTTAAAACTCTGAATACCGTACGCGAAAAAGTTTTGTTAAAGTTGCACATATCTCTGCAGCATCCAAGGTGGTTAGTTCTGGATTTCGTTCCCGAATCCCATGGTAAACATTTTTAACCATTATTCGTTCTTTTAACGTTAACTGAGTTTTTTGTAGGCGGATAACTAAAAGGTTGGTTAATATTCATAGTTTACAGAATTAAAGCACTTAACAACACTAAATCTTTATATACAATTATATACACTAAATAAGATAAACTACTATAAAATTGGCACAAAACAATATCTATATACTTTATTAGAAATTTATAATATTTAGAAAATACCCTGTATAGCAATTAAAATTTAAACTTACAAAACTGTCCATAATCAATAATAACTAAATAAAATCATCGAACAAAGAAAACCCTGTCGATACGCTCATTTTCAAGTCTATTCAAGTTGTAAACTAAGGAATGTGTGTTGCCACTTTTATTGTCTTCTCGATAACAATGATTTCAATACATATTGGCGTGCTATTTTAAGTGCGATCGCTGGCTGGTGATTTATTCTTGCGAATTATGACAACGTAGCAATGAAACTTTTGGCCGGTTCACTGTTATTTGAGCGGAAAAGTATATCATAGGCTTAAAAATCATTTACTAATGTTAGATTTTTATTCAGCCGCTTCTTCGGTTGGGTGGCCGGTATTAAAAGAGTCACTGACAGAAATTTTGGACTTTAGGTATAGTAAACCTTCAAAAATCATATCCTTTTAATAAAAAAATAATGTATGGCTTTCATACATGACTGGAGTTGCCATCCGTCCGTGTTTCCCCGGATTTGTCCTAGTTTAGAGGGCATCCGGGAAGCGTTTGGGCGGGGCTTCATTTGTAGTCCGGGCAAAAATGTATATCGATTATTGGTGCGGGTTAAAAAATGTAAAGTCTGGGAGACCGCCCACGACACACGCACTGTGCCCGCACGCCGCGATCAACCCACGAAACGACAGGTTAAAAAGGTGGTTTATGACATTTTCAACTGTTTTTGTGACACTGACTATGTTTAAAAAATCTGTTGATATTTCCGGGTTCTGGGCTTTAAAATCCGGGGTTTTCACGCGTCTTGTCCTGGTTGCCAAATTTTGTTATTTATGCTCAATTTAATTGTTTATATTTTATTTCACAGACGATAAAAAATATCGTTTTTTTCAATTAGATAAAAAACACTTTAATAATTAACTCTATATTTTAATTAATATATATTGATAAAATAGAATAAAATAGACCAAACCACAGCACAACAAATAAAACACTCAAACTAATTAGAAGAGTACTAATACATTCTACACTATTTTTAAGTTATTCTGGTAATAAAAATAATTAGAAGCTTTTCGTCGACTTCTTTTTATAATGTATTATTGTAATTATGGACCAAGACCTAGAAAACGAGCTGTTGTCGAAGGCAGTACTGTTGATGATAAAGCAACAATTTTAATTAATCTTTTGGAACACCCATATCTCTCTAACTTCTATTATTTTTCAGATATCACCCCGCACACAATTATTCCAACTGAATATTCCAGCGACTTACGAATTTTTAAGCATGGTCCCAACTGGTTTGCGGTATCCCTTCAAGACGAAAATAGGATAACAGTTTTCGAAAATTTGGTAATAACACTTTAAAATTAAGAAATGCAACATTTTGCTACTTTTTTCTGATATTTTAATTTAGTTTCACATTGCCTCTTATATCAGAGTAGAAGATTTTGGCGGGTTCTACGACCGACGTCAACCAAAAATTTTTTGTTTTATAATAGATCATTAAGAAGCAGATACTAAAACTGCAATGTTTTAGGAAGGTGAATTTAAGGAAATTTTTAATCAAAATATCGAATACACCACAAATATAGCTGTATCGTCTACGGAGGAGTTGCCCATAATAGTGGTTGGTGAAAATCAAAAACTTAAAGTTTTTCAGTTTAATTCTACAGATAAAAGTTTAACAAATATTCAGACTCTAAAAGTAGACCATCCTAAGCATGTTGTAATGTGGTAAGAATAAAATTATGAATAATATAAATATGTAATAGTATATTACATACCGAGGTATAGAAGCCCATACACACGATTTCGAAAATGCATTGACGTGAGCGAAGACATAATTCAGAGTGTGAATGGGCTACCCGAGTTTGTACTATACTTTTTCTAGACTTTATGTTTAGTTTTTTATAAATAAAAGCAGAAGATTATGTAAACTTTAAGTAACAATACAAATAATAATACAAACATTTGCGTTGTCAAGGCGATGCTATTTGTTTCATAGCGTATAGTAAAATCTATTGAAAGTTTTCAAGATTTTGGGGGCTCGCGGCTAATGCATTTGGAACTGTTACGTAATATATATATATATAATTATTAACTGCCTACGCACAGTTTGGCTTCTTACAGTATAGTGTTTGTAATTAGAGATTTACTTATAAAGTAGACGGTGTGTAATTAGGTTCTTACTAATATAGGAGTAGAAAATAGATATTACATACCGAGAGTGGTAAGAAGCCATTACACACGATTTCGAAAATTACGGTACGAGCGTGAGCGAGTACAATAATTCGAAAGATGTGTAATGGCTTACCACTCGAGTTGTGTATTATACTTTTTCTACGACTTTATGCTTAGTTTTTTTATAAATAAAAAGCGAAGATTATGTAAACTTTAAGTAACAATACAAATAATAATACAAACATTTGCGTTGTCAAGGCGATGCTATTTGTTTCATAGCCAGCTTTCGAAAATCATTTGAAAGTTTTCAAGATTTTGGGGGCTCCGCTAATGCGATTGTGGAACTGTTACGTAATATATATATTACGTAACTGCCTTACCGCACAGTTCTTCTTACAGTATAGTGTTTGCAATTAGAGATTTACTGATAAAGTAGACGGTGTGTAATTAGGTTCTTACTAATATAGGAGTAGAAAAACTTTTTTACGTTGTTTGTATTTCTTTAAATGGGAGCATATTTTACCATATCATAATATACATCTTTAAGGATACAAGCCCATAAAATTTATTTATCGATAACCGAGAATTTGGACAATAAATCGAAGACCGACCAAGACCAAGTATCGAAAATATCAATTTACACATGGCTGGGAAGACATTTTGATTTGAAACAGGAAATTCAGCTCTTCAATATTAAAAAAACTGTACCTTTTAACATACATGGATCTTATTTTTTAGCTGCGGTGAAGTATAAACCACATCAAGGTATTTGAAAATTTATATATATATATATATATATATATATATATATATATATATATATATATATATATATATATATATATATATATATATATATATATATATATATATATATATTATATATATATTATATATATATTATATATATATATATATATATTTTTATATATATATACAGGGTGTCAATTTGAAAACTTCCCACCCCTATTATCTCGAAACGGGTTAGGTTTTTATAAAACGCTAGGACACGTCGATTTTATTATCGAGGGGGAACAATTTTTATGCAGAAATCACTTCGCCTCTTTCAACTCCCTACCCTCCAGAACCTCCCCTCAAAAATCTTAAATGGCAATAGGGGTTGAGTGATACCTCATTTGAAAGAACTTTTTATTCTCTACATTTTGGCACCTTATTTTTTAAATTTGAGTGCTGCGTTGCCAAGTTAGGGTTATTTAAACATTGTTAAATTACTTATTATTAAACATTATTCCTGTAAGTGTTTTAATTACGTTAAAGCTATGATTTGTATTGGAACGTGTTTGACCATACAGAGAACCGGTGCATTTCTCACTGAAAGTGTTTATCAATCCGACAAATTCTTTTGGTCATGAAAGATAATAATAATAATTATTATTATTATTAATTATTTTTCTTTTTTGTTTATTTTCGTTTGCAATGGAATTCGTCTCAATACAGTTTGATGATATGATCCGAAATTTAAAATATTATTTAGTGAACTTTCCTACCAGTCAATGTCACTAGGTATTTAAATCAGTTAAAATTTATTGCGATAATTTGTGCGTTACTGTTAGTTACTATGGTATACACGCTTAGGCAAAGAATTGAAATTTTTATTTATGGCGAGCAAGGAAGATGCGCAAGAAGAACGGCAGAAGTTTTTAATAATAGAAATCCTAATTGTAATGTAAGTCACAGATACATTTTGGACGTAGTAGCTAAATTTAATGAAACGGGTTCAGTTGGAAACAAAAAAAGGGCAAATCGGCGTGTTTTAAACGAAGATGCTCAATTCTCTCCGTACAGTAGCACGTCTAACTGGAATGTCACATGAAACTGTACGACGAGCATTACAGTTACATAAATATCATCCGTACAAGATGCAAATTTTGAGACTTCATGAGGACGATTTTTGATAGGAGAATAGAGTTTTGCGAAATTATGTCCAACTTAATCAACACTCGTGAAATTGTGGTAAGCAACATTTGCTTCAGTGATGAATGTCCTTTTTCCTAAACGGCCATAGTCAATAAAACAGAATGTCTGATACTGAAGTGAGACAATCCCACATTTTCAGAGAGGGTGCTACAAGTGGAAAAAAAAAATGTTTGGGCCGGTATTTCGGAAATGCTGTTATAGGACCGTTGTTATTGAAGAAAACTTAACTGGAGAGTTACTTACACCCGGGATGAATTGATCCCTTTAATAACAACTGAACTGGAAAATCAAGTTGGTGGTAACATTTTGCGAAGCAAACGAACTACACTTTCAGCAAGATGGAGCTCCGACGCATTATTTTCGCCAGTGCGGGAGTGGTTGAATAACAGATTCCCTAACCAATGGATTGGTAGAAGGGGACCGATAAAATGGCCTGCTAGGTCACCAGACTTAACGCCGTTAGATTTTTTTTTTTATGGGGGCACATAAAAACGGTTGTTTACAAAACTCAGCCTGATAATATCGAAGATTTAAAAGAAGAATTACAGAGGCAAGTGGGCTTTTCCAGAAGAGGTATTTCAAAATGTTCGGGAAGAATTTAAGAATAGACTTTATTTTTGTTTGGAGAACAATGGTAACACTTTGAACACCTCTTAAACTAAACGTGTTAATAAAATAAATTTTAGGCGTGCTTTTGTAAAGACCATAATTGTAACGACTATGCAAATGTTTAATAAAAAATAATATTAACCTAAATAACATGTTTCAATGCAAATCATAGCTTTAACGTAATTAAAACACTTACAGGAATAATGTTTAATAATAAGTAATTTAACAATGTTTAAATAACCCTAACTTGGCAACGCAGCACTCAAATTTAAAAAATAAGGTGCCAAAATGTAGAGAATAAAAAGTTCTTTCATATGAGGTATCACTCAACCCCTATTGCTATTTAAGATTTTTGAGAGGGAGGTTCTGGAGGGTAGGGGGTTGAAAGAGGCGAAGTGATTTCTGCATAAAAATTGTTCCCCCTCGATAATAAAATCGACGTATCCTAGCGATTTTATAAAAACCTAACCCGTTTCGAGATAATAGGGGTGGGAAGTTTTCAAATTGACACCCTGTATATATATGTTTAATTTTAGATGAATTAAAATCTTACTCTGAAATTTTTAAATTTGATGTACATTCTTCAAATTTTGAATTGTATCAGCGACTACTGACCAGGAGTTGTACAGATATAAAGTACTTTGCTTCAGAAATACATGGGGAAAGAGGCCATTTTTTGGTTGTAGTACATTCTACAGAAACAGGTAAATGCCAACCTGAATTTTAAATAAAGACATTTTGCAATATTCTAATATTTTTAGATGCAAGTGAAACTGGATTAAGGAACAGCTTAAAATCTGTAATTTATAAGTATGAAGATCAGTATTTTATACCCTTTCAGGGTATACAAACAGATGCCGTAGAATGGCAACCAATAGAGGTATCTTAATTCGAAATTAAATAGGTTTGCTCTTTTCGATAATCTCGATAATTTTCAGGATGACCAAGGTCATGCTGCATTAGTTGCGGTAACAAAGAATGGTCTGAAAGGATTTCAATATGATGGATGGAACTTTTTTGAAAGTAATATTGCATTCAAGGAATATAACGACTTAAAATACGAAGACATAGCTGCTCTTCACACGTATAACTATCAAGACGAACAAGTTTTAGGTAATTTAATAAGTCTCAAAGCTGGGTTATTTTTTTTAATTCGATTTATTTATTTACCTTTTTATGTTGCTAAATTATCTTTTCTAGTTTTCGCTTGTGACCACTGTAAGAATACTACGAACGTTTTAAAAGTCAATTTCACTTATTTTAATTCAATGAAAGAGTTACATTCTGAAATATTGTCTTGGTGTACTGAGAGCCTTAACGACCTTGAATCATTTGAGGAGCCTGATCTTGTAGCTGAACCATTGAGAGGAGATTTAAATGAGGTAACAAAAATGTTTTTTTTGCGAAAAATGGCTACCAATAATCATCCTTTGAGCTAAAAAAAAAAACAAGTAAAAGATTCATAAATCATCTGTCTCTGCACACTGTTTACCTTGCAAAAGATTCGTCAAAGCCTAATAGCTTGTTTTTTTCTATTAAATTGTTTTTTTTTTACTATTACGATTTTAGCAAATTTCGTTAGAGGAAGATCAGAAACGTCAACTTGCAGCTGCCCTAAGAGAATCCAATGAAATCCTTGTCAATCTCGAAGATTTGATACAAGATTCTCTTCAGTCTAATAATGACCACATCTTCGACTCAGACATCTATGCTGACAACGTCATATTTAATAGTACTGTCGATTTTAAATCGATGCAAACTAAATCCATTAACGATGTTAATATCGATAGCTTACTAGAAGACGTTTTGGATATAACTGATGGTTTTGTTATTAACGATTCAGCTAAATTTAACGTTGTGGTTTCAGAAAAAGTGGCGACGCCAAACGTTATTAATAACGTACCATTGGAACGCTATGTTTTTCTGAACAACGACACAACGTTAGAAGATTTGGTAGTTATTGGTGATGTGACTTTTAACGGTGGTGTGAATATTGAAGAGAAACTTAACAACATCACAGTGAATCAGCAAAATTTGTTGCTAAAGACAGGAGACCAAGAATTTTCTAGAGATTTAACAATAAACGATATTATACTTCAGAACCTGACAACGAATTATTTGAATGGAATAGATCTTAATTCTCTAAAATCTACCACTAGTCGCCATTTCCAAGGAATATCACATCTTGAGACTTTAAAAGTTGAAAATCTGAGAATTGGTGGACTTATTAATCGGGTTAGTGTCCCAGTGTTATCACAACAGGCCTTAAAAAAAGAAGGTGACCAGATTTTGGAAGAAACTTTTTCATTTAATTCGTTAACTGTAAACAGGCTCAATGTTGGTGGCATGTTTTCCGGCAAAAAAATTCCAGATGATTTTGTTATGATAAACTCTGGAGAATACATTGTCAATCAGGATGTTGACTTCTTAAAAGGTATTTCTTAATTGTTTTATTTTTGTCCAAAATTGATTTTAATATAAAAATGTATTCCTGTTTATACTGGCACATATATGTCAAGACTTGATTTATCTCGTTATCTCAACATTTTAGGATTCAAAGTGAATAAGTTGGAGGTACTTGACTCACTAAACAATATCACCGTAACAGACGAAGGAGAACTAGATATCCTCCTCACAGATTCTCCTTATATACAGACAATTTCGACCAAAAAAACCTTCGACATCCTTACCATAACGAACCCAATAAAACTTCGAAACAAAATTAAAAACGCGCAGATGGATAGAATTAATCCGGTGATTACAGACAGTTATTCATACGAGATTGATGATGACGTTACTATTGAGGGGGTGACCGAAGTTAGGCGCTGGTTACAAGTAGGAGATTTAAAAGGAAAAGATGGACAAAGAAGCTTGAAAGATGTTTTGAGAAATGGAGTGAAAGTAACAGTAAGTTAAATTAACGGTTTTTCTAAGTGTGTATGATCATTAAAAAATTTGCCCAAGGACCTTATTTTACATAAGTGTCCTTGGTGCAGTTAGGCATTATGGTTTATGATACTTTTTTAGGATAAAGAAATGCCAGTGCACCTTACATTTAAACAATCTATAGATCTAGATGATACAATAGCTGATAGAATCAATTTCCATAATCCTCATGATTGGCTGTTGATATCTTCCGATTCACCTCAAATTGTTAAAGGTCAAAAGACGATCTTGAGTGATCTACATTTAAAAGGTCCTGTTAGCGCGTTTAGATTAAACGATGTGGATGTTAATAAATTACAAAAAGAAGTTTTGAGGATAAACGGTGATCAAGAGATTCGGGGTGTATTTGAAGTTAATCGAGTAATTGCTGATAAGGGGTAAGTTTTGTTAATGAAGGTAAGAAACAAGTATTTCTGAATAGTTATTAGTTACCTGTTTTATTAGATTGTTTAAATTTTGTGGAATGACAAGAAAATCGTTTTATGGTAAAATATTTTTATTTTTTAGAATTACAAGTAACTTAACATACAACGGAGAACATCTATGGAACACAGACTTTAATAAAAACAAAGATTCAGAAGAAATTGAAGAATTAGTCGTTAATGGTAGTGTAAGAGCCAACATAATGAAGACAACACATTTAGAAGTGAAGGGTCAAATAAATTTACTTAATATCTCAGAAATAGTTAGAGATGTAGTAAGGAAGATGCAAAATATAAAGTTTTTGGCCAGAAAATTTTTAAAGACCTATATGTTGATGATTTGGTGATTCGGGGAGAAGAATCTGACCTTATAAAGTTACTAAAAGATGTAATGAATAACGAAGCTACTTTAATAAACAATTTGGATTTGGTTAATGAAATTAACGTGGAAAACATAAATTTTGCTCAAAACCTTAACAATATCAGCAAAGAATCCTTTACAAATATGATGAATTTAAAATCAGTTAACGATGATATGACTACCGTTATTTCAGATAGGGAGTATGAGCAAATAACGGTGTTAGGAGATGTGTTTATAAGCGATAATTTTATTAACGGAAAGAACTTATCGAACATTGAGAACGAGACTGTTAAAACAGACGAAGATTTCGAATTTGAAAATGTTAAATTTGGTATGTAGAAATATTTGGTTAATGATTCATATAAGTTCAATTAATAAAGTCCACATTAAGCGGAAAATAAATTTTTAATGCGTTTAATTTTTATTTATGTTTTCATGTTGATCAAAGCAGAACTTGATACCAAAGTTAAAATTTGAACAAAATTACTATACAGGGTGTCCGGGAAATTTTGGGAAATATATAAAAAAATATCTTAAAAATCCCTCATGATTCGGATTTTACTGGTTACACTGTAACTTAATATTAATTATTGCTTTAATATACTGTCGTAGGAGAAGCAATCTTTGTACAACAATCACTTCAATTAGATGGGAATATAGAAAACTTAGACCTCGATAATATTGTCGAACAAGACTCGGATGACATCATGGAAATTAAAGACAAGACTTTTAATCAACATGTATTTATTGATGGCACTTTAAACATTGAAAGCACCTTAAATGGAGTCGATATAAAGAAATTTTGCGATTTTTCTCAAGCGAGTAATGTTTTAAAAACACTTAAAATTGAAGGTAATATATTAAGATGGCTCTAGGAAAAAGTACATTTCCTGTAATATAAATAATTTTAGGAAATGTTATGTTTGTAAAAGGACCAAAAGTATTAAATATTAATGGACTTAATGTTAAAGATCTTTTGGAAAATTTGTGGTTCGTGGATCAGGAAGTAAATCTGTTGGGAACTGTTCGGCTACAAAATGCTACTTTTATTAGTTCTATTGATGTAAAGGTAATAATATTTGTAATATAATATATATAGCTATGCTGATCTCTTTCAAGTCGAATAATTTTTAAAAATTTTACTCAATTTTATAGTTTTTTTTGTATCAAAATGTAATAATTTTAGCCTTGATAAAACAGTTTTGGACTCGCCTCAATCTATTTTTTTTTAAATTTAACTATTATTAAATTAATCATACCCAAAATTATAGGTTTGTACCTTGCAAAGTACTTAAAGTGTATTGATGTTTTATATTTTTTCAGGAATTTATAGATGAAAATAACCTTAAGCTTCTATATGAAAACTACTTTAGCAAATCCAAACAACAAGTGATTGCTTCTAAGCTCTCGTTTGATGAAGTTACTTTTGTAAATATTTCCACTCCGAGATTATTTACTAAAGGTCCTATAAATGGAATAATATTGGATGATCTTTTAAAGACAATCCTTTTAGAAAACGTAACCCAAGTTTTCGAAAGCCCTGCATATTTTGAGGAAGTTGATGTTGAGGGTAAAAGCTTTTAAATTATTTCTTTTCTGAAATTCTTAGTTTTTAAAATAAAAAAATTATTATATTATAATGTTTTTTAACCACCCTCTATACCCAAAAATAATTTTAAACTATGTACCTTAACATTCTCTAAAACTCATTTTTATAATTCTCGAAACAAATGAGATAATTAAGTTTTCTCTATAGATGACACCTTGGACTACAAACAAGCAAATAGGTAAAATTATTAATATAAAATTAGTGCTAAGGGGCGTTTCCACTTTTTTTGCTTCATCTAATCTTGCAAAGCTATTTGTTACAGTTCTTAATGAAGAAACAAGTTACTCCGTCAATGGCTTAAATCTCGAAACAGACGTGATGCTTTATGATGCCGAGAACATTGTTACTGGGCGTAAAATTGTAAATAATCTCAACGTGAATGCAATAAAACTAAATCATAATATAAAAATTCAAGACGTAGATGTTCTAGAATGGTTGGGAAATGCTTTGTTAACCAAAGGGAGCTTCCAGGTTACCGAAAAGAAGATTTTCAAAAATGCTACTTTTAAACGAGGTTTAAGGTAAGTTAGGTGCTTTAAAAAAATTAGGGGGATAAAGAGGAATTTTCTTTTTAGTCTACGTGGAAATTTAAATGGCCAACAATTTAACGAAAAAACTGTTATGCTACTAGATACTCCTCAAACTATTACTGGCAAAAAGAATTTTATATCAAATGATAAAGATATTACTAAGTTTAAAATCTTAAAAACTAATGGAATGGTAAATGATATGTATTTTGAAGATTTTATGAAAAATCAGGTACTTTTATTTAAATTTTGTCGATTCCTACATTTCAGAAACTTATGGATAACATGGGCGTTGTCCAACTCTGCCCTTATAAGGGATATAACAGTAATACGATTTAAATGATATGATTATGATGATATCCCCTTTTTACGGTTTTACTTAAACCTTCAGTCTTAGACTTCTTTTAATAGCGTTTTTTTCTTTCTTGAAAAAAGGATTATTCTTTTTCTCATGTACAACATAATGCATCATTTTTAAACTAATTTCAGGTGCTTTAAGATACTTCTTGTATATCCACAAATGATCCTATATTTTTTTAAAACGCGAAATAAGTGATAAGATAGAAAAACTTTTTTTCCATAATTTTAAATTTAGATTATCAATTTTTGATATATTGATTGTTTGGGCCGAGATGGGCGATATCCACTAACATTCACGCGCTTATTATTTAATATCTTATTAAAGAAATAAACCTGTCAGTGACTTTAATCCTATAGCAATGTTTTTGAAATGTTTGAACCTATAGAGTATTATACTGCTCCAGGTATATCTTAGGATATTACGCTTAAAAATACAAGAACTACAAAATATATTTTTTTGCAGTCCAATAAAAAGGAAAATAATGTGTTAAATTCTGAAATAGTATTTAATAATAGTGTGGTGGTAAAGAATATCAACGTTGATGTTATTTACGATGATGTTAACGTCACAGAACTACTGGCTAACATTACGAAACTTGGAAGTTTGGAACATTTTCAACGAAAATATCAAAATCTTTTGGACATGAGTATAGCGATTGAAAATTCAGTAAAAAGTATGTTTAATGCAGCAAAATATGATCGATACACTAAATTATTTATTCTTTTTTTTTTAGATCAAGCATCTTTATTTAAATATTTTAAAGAAGTTATGTATTTGGAGGACGTATATGAGGTTTTTGGCCTTATTTGTAAAGATGGAGTATTTAGGCTCCTTACCTTTTCTTTTGAAAACGGAACTAATCTATTTAGAACTTATGAATGGAATGGCTATACCAAAGAATTTGTTTACGCAGGTAATACTTATGAAACCTTTAAACCCAAAGTTGAATAATGAAAGGAAATTTTTGCCATACCTTTTTTAGGAGAAAACAGGGAGTCCTATTCGATACCAAGTTATATTGAACAAATTTCTATAGAAGGCAATGATTATATTTACATTGAACACCCTCCCAATCACTATGGGAAACAAACTAATGGTAAGTACGAGAAAGGAATAAAAAGTTTCCAGCCTAAGTAAAAAAAGAGCAAAATATGCTCAGAAGCCTTTATGCCATCGCTGTAAGCTGATTTGTTCAGTTTTTCAAAATGTGTATTTGCGACAGCAATCACGTCTAAATCAACTTTCCATCCTATTCTCGGAGAACAAGAATGACGTCAGAATAGGTGATGTTAAAATATAAAAGTTTTTTTTATCTTTCATAATTTGTTCTTTATGAAAATAGGTTAATAACTTAAAAAATAAAAAAATATGTAAGTATTTCTTTTTTATTAATTTTTTCTTGTAGATCAGTTGCATTTCGGCCAGCTTGTTCAACTTATAAACTCCACCACTTTTGAACCAGTAGCACAGTTTAAAAGAAACGCAACAAAATCATTAATTTCTTTTGTTCCTCCTGGCTTAAATCAACCCTGTTTAGGATTTATAGATGTTGAGATGTCTGGAATGCAAATACTCTGTGATGAAACTAAAAGTCATAACTATTACTGGTTACAAACGATCAGTCTGGAGCGGGTGTATAAGGTATAATATGACAAATCTTTATTGCCATATTTAAATTTCATATAATAAAATATTTTGGAATATTATGCGCCAATTTTTATTACTCAGTTACACAAATTATTACATTTTTGTAGGCTACCACCGTACGTACGCAAGATTTCTTGTACCTGTTTCTGGCAAGGGAAGGTTTCTCGTTTAAGGAAACTTCTATTGTGGTTTTCGAAAGTTATATTGGATCGCCCGAATTTACAGAAAAACAAACTATTTTTGAAGGGGCTGACCTGAATGGTAATCAAATTAAAATCATTATACAGGGTGTTTCCTAACTACGGTACGAAACTAAAGGGTGATTTATCTTTAAAATTAAAATTCTGTGAACATATGTTCGGAGTTGCTTTGTTTTAGAGATACAGAACGTTAAGGTTAAAAAGTGGGCATTGTATAAATATCTTTTAACCGATTTGGTTGAAATTCGGTATAATTGTTTGAAGTAATAAGGCGGATATTTACCACTAACTAGATTGAAATTCTTGGGTCCAGTCAGAGCTGTCGGTAATTGACTTAAAATTATTGAAAAATCGTATTTAATTACTTCTCAGTAATTGGATTACTTTAATTTAATTACTTTCTGAAAAAGGTAATTGTATTTGGATTATTAATTAATATGATAATGTAATTGTAATTGGAAATTAATTTTCACGAGTCCCAAGTAATTTGATTACTTATAAGGTAATTGAATTACTTAGAAATTAATTCAGTTACCTACTAAATAATTGAATTACTACAAAAATTCAATTACCTTTCTTTATGGAAAAACTGCCGAAATTTTGGCCAGCCAGAATCTTGAAACACGGCGGGCCGTTTTGAATGGTAATTTAAATAGAGTAATTGCTAAAATATTCAATTACTTTTAGTTTTAATTGATAACTGAATTACTTCTAACAAACATGCTACTTGTAATTTACTACTTCTTAGAAGAGTAATTGGTAATTGAATTACTTTTTAAAAATAATTGCTACAGCTTTGGGTCCAAAGGCGTCTCAGTGGGCATCACGGCCAGTAATATTGAGAAAAAAAATGTACTCTATTGACTTTTTAGTGTTTTTATATATATTTTTTTTAATAAGCAATTAAAAATACAAAATTTGTGGTATTTTTATAACCAGCCTCGTTTTTGATGAAAAAAAAACTACTTAGAAAACTATCTAAGGAACCACCCTCTGAAGTTTCGTACTATAGTTAGGAAACACCCTGTATATTTTCTTTAACTTTTTTTAGTTAACAATTCTAAATTATAAAAATATACAGTGTGATTAACTTTAACTTGGAATAAATTCAATAAATTAAAAGAAAGTTAGTTTAAAAAAAAATACTCGGATCCATCGATCAGTATTTTATGGTCGCGCTCTCTTCTATGGAACAAATGTATATACAGTATGTCCCAAATTTGGAATAAGGCGTTATCGATTATTTTTTTTTAAATCGGAAGCTAATTTTTTTTAAAGAGTGTTTTTAAAGCTCGTAACTTTTTTTATCTTGGTATAGTCCACGAAGGCCAAGGCCTAAGTACTAACGACCGTGGATGCCAAATTTTCAGATTTTTCTTTTGTGTCGTTTTGTTTGTTATTGAATAACAAAATTTTACCAAAAACTATTTTTTTATTATTTATGTTTTCTATTAATGTTTCTTCAATATATGTTAAAAATTTCGGTATAAGGAGTTTTCGATCTTCGCGAATTGATTCCGTATGTCCAAATTTTACAATTTCAAAAAAAAAAAAGTTTTAAAGTTTAAAAAGCTCCTATGAAATTTTTTAATACCGGCATCCTAAAGGATTGTAGTAGTACCTATGACTTTGGACGTATTTGGATCAATTTTCGAAATTCGAAAACCCCTTACTTAAAAAAAACTAACTTGTTTTTGATTTATTGTTTTTATTAGAAACTAAAAACTCGCCTTGTATATAATATACAGGGTGGCTAAACGAAAACGAGCGAAGGTCCTTTGTGAGTACTTTTCATATTTTTTGAGAAAAACGTTAGTACCCATATACATTTTTTTCGAGGGGAAAACTTCTTTTTTCCCCTCCAAAAAACGGTATACAGGTTTAAGCGTTTTTCTCAAAAGAGATGAGAAGTACCCTTGCTCGTTTTGGTTTATCCAACCTGTATATTAGTCCATGTTAAGGAAAAACAACTAACAATGATTTTATTAGGTTTGGCAGCTGCTTTAATTGGTAACATGCCTTATGTTGCATTTTCTTTTGGACCACAAGAAGCTACAATAAATAAAGGCAGAATTTCGATAAGGAAGTAAGTTGCTAGTGATATCACATCAAAAAATTAAAAAATATATATATTTCTATGCCACTAATATATATTTACATGTATTTTAATGAAAATATTGCTATTTTTATGTGAACAACTAAAGACTTTTAAACCTTTTTCTTTATTGGCTGGATGGTGAACAACATCGTGTTAACTTCTGCTGAAATTAATCTAACAAAAGAGTGGCTAAGACAAAATTAATTCAAGTCGTCAGCCATTAATACATTCTTACTTCTACCTTTCTAGATTTTAATTTTTTAAAAATATTTTAGATTTGATCCCTCAACGCAGAAATTTATTCAGTGGCAGCACATACCGGTGACAGCCCCGTTAGGAGCTCATTTTGTAACACCCTCCTCTTTTGAGCCACTGCTGCTAGCACCTTCAGCTGATGCAAGTGTACCTTTACAGACTCTAAGGTATTATTGACAATTTTATTAGTAATTTACTTAAAACCAAAAATAGCAATAAAAAAATATACAGGGTGATTCATGAGGAAATGTCAATACTTCAGGTACGTATTCTGGGTCAAAAGATAAACATAAAATTCTATTATAATTAAATAATATTTTTTGACTTTGTCAAAGTCAAAATATATATAAAATTTTTACTCCCTTTTAAATAACTTTATACAGATTTTATAACAAACAGTTAAAGAAACCCTTATCCAAAACCAAATTTTTGGAATTTTTATTTAACAAAAATCAATGAAGCTCAAACCCAAGATCGCCAAATTTTGATTTTATGAAGAAAATAAAATTTTACATAATGTCAAGCAAATATCAAAATTTTAAAATTTTTGAAATTATAGGAGATAGAAATTGTTTATTTAGAGCAGTAAGTCTTTTTTTATATAAAACACAAGAAAAACATGCTGAAGTTCGAAGTAAGACCTCAAAATTTATTTTAAATGAATGGGAAAAACTTAAAAACTATATTTTGGATGAGAATATATCAAAAGATGAGTATTACAAGAAAATTAATGCTCCAGGTTCTTATGGAACGGCTCTAGAATGTTTTGCCTTATCTGAAATTTACAAAATTAATTTTAGTGTATTTACATTTGTTGAAAACCTACCCCTAAGCCAGATTTGAAGCAAGAAAGCTATGGTTTTATTGGATTGTTTGAAGAAACATACCTACATCAACTATTAATCTACTTTTTCGCGGAAACCCTGATAACGGACATTATGATCTCATTCAGAAATATAATTTAGATAATGATGAACAAAAAACATCTTGTTCAATATGTCAAAAATCGTTCAAGAATATCAATGGGCTTAAAATTCATAATGTAAAAATGCATCTAAAAACCAACGTAAAGAAGAATTTGGAGAACTCAAAATCTAAAAATAACATGTCTGATGTAATAAATGTAACGTTCGAAAAATTCAATGTATTTTTTATTTAAAAAGTGCATAAAATGTTGTTCAGGCGAAAAATATGTTATATTTTTCGATTTAATTAATAAAAGTTACCCCAAATATGCATTTCAAATATATTTTCTGATAAACATTATAATCCTTAAGATTCTCCTTTAAGATGATCGAAGTTAGCCATGAATTTCAATATAACAAACAAATGCCTAAATTAATGACAGGTAATATCACAGTGTAATTTTTTTTTGTTTACGTTTTAATAACAGCGTTCTGGTAACTTTCGAAATAAACTTTAAGCATATCATACGCTTCTGCATTAGAATAAGACTTGAATCAATAATTTGGGCCAATTTTATGAATACCATTAAAACGTAAACAAAGAGAAAATTACACTGTGATATTACCTGTTATTAATTTAGGCATTTGTTTATTATATTGAAATTCATGGCTACCTTCGATCATTTTAAATGAGAATCTTAAGGATTATAATGTTTATCAGAAAATATATTTGAAATGCATATTTGGGGTAACTTTTATTAATTAAATCGAAAAATATAACATATTTTTCGCCTAAACTACATTTTATGCACTTTTTAAATAAAAAATACGAGGGTAAATCAAAAATTTAATGCTTTTTTTACAACAATTCTAAATATTTGTTTAACGGTTTGAGATATTGAAATGCGGAGAGAAGAGTATATCTTTCCATTTAAAATAACCTAAAAAAATTAAAATATAAGTTAGGTTGCAACATATCGCCATTTTAAAAGCTTATTAGTCAACTGTTTGTTATCACCAAAACACTTGCTGAATCTGTAGTATTCTCTTTTAAACGAGCTTAAGTTGAGGTCAATCCGTTAAGGCATTCTAAAGATACAGCATTTTTTGAAATTAGTAACAAAAGCTTCCCCCACTTCTTTATTTACAGAGGAAATAAAAAAAGGTATTAGAAAAAGTTGTAACCAATGAATCACTGACTAAAACTGAATAAAGAAGTGTTCCGCTTAATAATGCATTTTGTCATTTTAAATCAATTTTAAAAATTAGACTACTAGGTACACCCCCTTGCGGAGGTTTACGAAAGGTAAAAATATTTTTAATGGAGTTTTCATGCTCAGCCTTAATCAGCACCCTGTATATGTATCTTAGCTAATGAATCTATGCACGGGCGCAATAAAAATTGCAGTTCTCCGGCAAAAATTGCCTAGTGTAATACTAGCTTTAGTTTTTTACTTGCATCAAAAAGCTAAGAATAACTATTTTTTTCGTCTTATAGATATGATGGAGTTGCAGGTTTTAAGAAAATTCTTAAAGGATCTGCTTTACCTCCCAGGTCTAGAGTTCGAGTTATTCTAGAAGGAAAATTTGTGGTAGCCCTGCAAGATGATAGAGGCACTGGGGTTATTTTAGGATCTGTGATTAAAGGCCCCATTATAAATTAGAATTATTAAAGATTTCAAGTGGAAAGATTAAACATTTTAAAAAATATTTTTTTTGCATAATAATGTTTTTATTGTTGTGTTTTTGTTATATTTATGTATATGTTTATTATATTTTTTTATTAACGTTTTTATATTTATTGTTTATAAAAAATATTTTGTATGAATTTTAGAATCAAGTAAAATTCTGAATACGTTACCTTTAGAATGTTTAATTTTCTTTTAGACCCCAAATTAATACCAATTCTTTTTTTAATTATTTTATGTTGGCAACAAAAATAAATTTAAAACATTTTTCTGATAGTCTTTGAGTATTTGTCCAGTAAATGAAGGGACAAAGCTGTAAATAAATCTGTACAGTTTTCCCTTGTGGAGCAATTTTCAGATCTTCGGGGATGCGATTGAGCGAAAAAAAAGTTTATCAACATTAACAGGTGGAAAAGGGCTGAAAATGGCCCCTCAAGGCCCGAAAAATGGGTTTCCCGCTAATATCTGCCAAAATATGCGATTTGGAGAGTTTTTGTTTAGACAAAAAATGAAGATCGCCTTGTAATCTACAAAATTGGTCTTTATAATTTTTATCGAAAAATCGATAGTTTTCGAGATAACGGGACCCAAAAGTTCCCTCATTTCAGCTGTCGCTCTACCTCTAAACCTAAAGTCTAAAATTTCTGTCAGTGACTCATTTAATACCGGCCACCCAACCGACGAAGCGGCTGAGTAAAAATCTAACACAAGTAAATGATTTTTAAGCCTATGATATACTTTTCCGCTCAAATAACATTGAACCGGCCAAAAGTTTCATCGCCACGTTGTCATAATTCGCAAGGATAAATCACCAGCCAGCGATCGCACTTAAAATAGCACGCCAATATGTATTGAAATCATTGTTATCGGGAAGACAATAAAAGTGGCAACACACATTCCTTAGTTTACAACTTGAAGAGACTTGAAAATAAGCGTATCGACAGGGTTTTCGTGCTGTTCGATAATTTTATTTAGTTATTATTGGTTATGGACAGATTTTGTAAGTTTAAATTTTAATTGCTATACAGGGTATTTTCTAAAAGAACGAATAATGGTTAAAAATGTTTACCATGGGATTCGGGAACGAAATCCAGAACTAACCACTTTGGATGCTGCAGAGATATGTGCAACTTTAACAAAAGTTAATTCGCGTACGGTATTCAGAGTTTTAAAAGGCAAAAAAATCAATATTAGTAATTATGCGGATACTGGAAAATGCGATTTTTTCGCTATTTTTTTGCACACTTTTTACTTTTCGATTGTTCAACATGAATCAGAGGCTGTTTTTTTGGCTGCCTCTTATAGTATTAAAATAATAATAATAATTGAATTGTTTAATTCCATTTTACGACATATTCCTTTAAATTCTGTCATTTGCACGAAAACATATTTAAAAAATTCATACTATGTTAACATTAAAAAAAAAACACTTTAAAAGTAAGGAAAAAAACCTTAATGTTCAATAAAAAGTAGGTAAAACGTTTACGTCCGAATTCAACTCGAAATTTAAAAATGTTGACCTGTTACCAGGTTGTAATAGTTTTCTTTATGACATTTTATAAGGTATACGAACCTTGTTCGCTCGACCCCAATGTTTGATCAAAAATATTCTCGATATGGAAATCCTAAATATGGAACACGAAAGACCCGAAATAGTTATTGGATTCTACAAGCTGATGATCTCAGAGCTTTCGTGTTCCTTATATAGTGGATATTTTTGATGAAGCAATGCGTGTGAATATCGTATTTAATATTGAGATTGCAAGATCGCTGGTGAATTGGCAAGTCGGTGTAACTTGGATTGTCTATTGTTCTGCTTTTACATCTTTTTTAATTTATGTTAAGACTAAAATTTTATTATTTTTTTCATGTAGCAAAATAAAATCAGAGAAGGTAAAATTAAAGTAAAAAATGTATTTTTTTTTTGGAAAAACGTTGAAAAATCGCCAAAAAAACTCAAATTTGTGTTCTATAACCTCAAAATAGGAGGTGTGCAAAATTAAGCAAAAAAATTACATTTTTCATTAATCCGAATAATACCAAAATAATATGGGCTTGTTACTAATTTAAAGGGTTGATGAAAATGCGAGAAAATAACTTTTGCTTGTAAAAAATATTTTCATGTTTTGACGAAATTTTATCATTTATTTTCTAAAATGCATACGCCACTGGAATTGATTCCCCTGACCCCACACAACCCGGGGCACTCTAAAAGCGAGCGATGCGTCATTGACAGAAATTTTGGACTTGAAGTATAGAATGCCGCTGCTATCTTCATGGATTTACTTATAAGCGGGCAGACGAATTGTTCCATTACTCGGGCAATAATAATGTACATTTTTTAATCATTCAAAGTTCATTGGAATAGGAAAACCCGTACCTATCATTGCATATGACTTTGGGTCCATTCTGGTTTTTCTAAAATATTAAAAAATGGGCCAAAGTTTTTTTTACAATATTTTGGGGGTATCTCATTAATTTATTGATATTTTTTGAAAAAAATGATTTGTTATTATAAAAAAGAAATGTTAATAACAAACCATTTTTTCAAAAAATATCAATAAATTAATGAGATACTCCCAAAATATTGTGAAAAAAAAAAACTTTGTCCCCTTTTTATAAAAAAGAAATGTTAATGAGACCTTAGCAAGTGTTCAATGATCTCAGAAAATTTCCTTCACCATCTTTCTTACGTTTTGATGAAAAATTGTTTTGTCCATCTGCATCTTTTAGCCTACTACCACATCTATCCAGTGTGGAATGTTATGGATTTTTCGACGTCCGTTTTTGCGAAAAATATTGGTGTTACGAAAAAATGGTCGGAATCATTTTTATAGATTTCGAGGTGATCTTCATTTTTTGTTTAAACAAAAATTCTCTAGTTCCCATATATTGGCATATATTCGCGGGAAACTTATTTTTGGGACTTTGGAGAGCCATTATCAGCGGGTTCCCACGTCTTAATCGTAATAAATTTTTTCTCGCTCAAAAGCATCCACGAAGACCTAAGAATTGCGCCACAAATAAAAACTGTGCAGATTTATTTACAGCTTTGGGTACTTTCACATTAACAAACTATGCTGATGACACAAATCTCCTGGTTTCCGGATCAAATATGCAAAGTCTTGTTTAAAATGCAGAATCAGCTTTTAACATTACAAGTAACTAGTTTTCACAAAATAAATTACTGTTAAATAATGATAAAACAAAGCTACTTTTATTCCGAACCAAACAAACCAAAATAGAAAAACCTGAAAATATTACTTTATGTGGAAAAAAATTACATTAGATGAAAACACTAAATTTTTAGGTTTAACTATGGAAGAATTTTTGTCATGGAGCAGTCATATAAACAGTCTATGTCTAAAACTAAGTAGTATAGGTTATGGGATAAAAGTTGTTTCGAACTACATGAATTTAAACACATTAAAAATTCTATACCATGCAAACTTTGAATCTGTACTGAGTGAGATATGGAATACTGTTTCGGGGAAGTAGCTCAGAGCTACAAAGAGTTTTTGTTATTCAAAAAAGAGTAATAAGAACAATTAATAAAATGAACTTCTTGGACTCTTGTAGAGGAATATTTAAAAAGTTAAATGTATTGACAGCATATGCTGTTTATATCTTTGAGTGTCTGATGTTTTTGTTTAAAAATAGAGATAAGTTTGAATCTGTAATTATAACTAATACGAGGACAAATAACTTGATATATCCATGACATGGGCTAACTATTACAGAAAAAAGTCCTTATTATATGTGTATCAAGCTGTTTAATGGTTTACCAAATACAATAAAGTCTATTGATAGTGTGTCAAAGTGGAAAAAGACATTAAAAAAAGTGTTAATAGAGACTGAACCATATAGCCTAAAAGACTTTTTAGATAAGAAATGGTAGCCACAGTGCTATTTTATTGACGTCATTTCATTTTACGTTAACCTGTTAATTATAATTTGAAATAAAGAAGTATTATTATTTAGAAAGATCCGACATGACGTATCCCATGGCTCCGACCGACCATAGAGCGTCATGCGAAAGGCCATCCGTATCGAAGACCACTCCTCGCGTCCGCTCGGTCAGTGATCTTCGGCCAAATTCATTTGCCTCAGTAAACGAAGAGACCCAAGGACAACAGATTTCTGCATTTTCATCACCAGTTGTTCGGGTGAATGTTGACATGCGGGAATAAACTTCAGCTCCCCCAAAACATTTTCCTTTATGCCCCCCAAAACGCCGACAATCAGGACAACCAATCGCACGTTATACTCCGGATAGAGCCTCCGAAGTTCGCCAAGTAGATCCTGATATTTGGCTCGTTTCTCCCGTTCCTTTATATCGATGTTAGTTTCCGCTGGGGCGGAGAACTCAATCACATACATAGAGTTATTCCTTTTATCAAGGAGAACGATATTAGGTTTATTGGCGCGAATTTGATGCGTAGTTGGGCATGCATAATTCCAATATATGCGACAGTTGTCATTTTCCACTACTGCCTCGATATCGCCGGGAGCAAATGGCAAAATTGCTGTTTCATCGATGCCGTAATAATGTCTGAGGTGATAATAAAGTACCCGAAGCGCATCGTTATGTCGGTGGATGTAACCACTTACAGCATGCTCTGGACAAGCTGACAATAAGTGCATTAGTGTTTCGGGTTGCTGTCGACAAGCTCGACAAGCAGTATCGGGCAGTATTATTATTATTATTATTATTATTTCAGGTCTTCAGCTACTGGACTATATATAGGTACTCCCGCTTTCTTAATTGATACCCTACCCTTCTCTACAGAAGGTAATACATTTAACTGCTAATCACAATAAAACAACATAAATATTAAAACTCGTATATTTTTTTCTAATTATTTTTAATTAAGAACAAATAATATATAAATAAATAGGAGATTTTGTCTACATTCCACCACTGTCTTTTTACAATGAAATTATCAGAGAAATATTTTTAATGCAAGATCAAATAAAAATTGACGCAATGACTCAGTCAAAATGGCAAGAAAAACTGTTTATTTACAAAATATCACAAAATTCAGTACCAGCGATATTTAGGTTCCCACAGACGATCAGATCAATCGTGCGACTTATCCGTTTCATCCCACAGACTGATCAGAAAAGCTTAATATCAAAGAAATAGAATTAATCTTCCTTGACTTCTCGCAGGATCGAGATTAATCTCAGCGTCTATGGGCACCTTTACACATACCTATTCAGGAAAAACGATTGCATCCTTATCTCTTATAATACCAGGAGCAGCCCTACCAAATCTAATATCAATATTTGGTATCTCAGTACTCAAAATAGGAGCCATGGTACTCTGTCTGGGGTCAATTGTAGGGACAAAGGTGAGAGGGTTAGTTGCAGTTGGGAAAACAGTGGGTGGCGCTGTAGGTGGTAATCCTGTTGGTGGAGGACGCGGATGTGGTCTCCTTCGCGGGCCACCTCTGCGGCGATCGCATCCTGGCTGATGGTCGTGATGGAAGTCGTGGTCGAAGTCAAAGTTGTGGTGATGGTGACCTGTAAAAATGTTATAATCAGAACCCAGGTGGATATTTTCTGTACCTACATAAATGTCATTACTGATGTTTGAAGAAAAAAGTGTTAAATTCTTTTATTAAAAAAAGCTACTTTCTTTTAAAGTAAAACAAAAGTGAATTTAATTTTATCGAATCGTTTTTACATACTACCTTATTGCCACTGACTTTTTTTGCATCTTTATTTTCTTAGATTAAGCAACTCAAAATACAACTTTTTTGTCTTTTGATATTTTTTCCTATCTTGCCTCGTTTTCGAAAAAAATATATATATATATATATCTGTACCAGAGAGGTAAACAGTCGTAACTCCATTTTTACCCGTTACGGAGTTAATACCATTTTCGGACTGAACTTCTTCGATTTTTTGTTATGCTAAAATATGGTAAGGCCCACGTTGTTGGTTGCCTGTATTTTTAGTTTTGAAAATGTAGTATCTCCACATATCAGTGGGGTAAAAAAACGTATCTCCAGACACACGTTTCACTACGTCCAGTTTCGCCACGCGGTAAACAGTAGTAAGTCCGCGGAACGTGAAGTACCGGCATAGTGCTCTTAGTTAATTACTAATATTTTAGTGCTCAAAACCCACTGAACGTCGCAAACCCAAAGACAACAGTAAAATTGGAAAAAAAACAGACTATTAACTACTTTTTTATGTGCGGTCGGAAGGCTTAACTATAAAGGTTGATGTATGTAAAACCTATTTTTTAAACACTTTTGGAATTTCGGAAACCGTAGTTCCAAATTCTTTAAAAAATCACACTGCCGGTGGCTTTGTTTCGACGGATATGAGAGGGCGACATGTGCCACCCAACAAACTACGAGAGGAAGTTCTTAATGGAGTAAGAGCACATATAAAATCCTTTCCATCTCCTACTACTCTTGTGAAAAAAGTAAAAGACAATATTTAGGGCCAAAACTAAGCAGATAAAAAATGTACAAGTTGTATTTAGCTAAATGTAAAGAGGACCACATTCCCAAACATCAAATAGCCAAGCTTGTTTTATGTTTTAATACAGAATTTAATTTGTCGTTTAAAAAACCTTCAGCTGATACTTGCGATAAATGTGACAGCTTTATCTTAAGACTTAAAGATTCTCAAAGTAGTAAAAAAACAGCCATCCAGCAAGAATATGAAAATCATTTGAAGGAAGCAGATTTGCGATACAAAATCAAGAGAAATGACAAAGAACAGAGCAAGAATTTAGTATTGGCAGTATTAAGGTTATAATGTTAGATCTTTATAAATATCTTCCCACCCCGTACCTCTCAAATAATCAAAGCTTTTATTACTTAAAGCTCTGGACTTTAAATCTGACTATTTATGACTCAACAAATAATTTGTTGTACTGCTTAGTATGGAATGAATCCGAAGCTGGAAGAGGGGCAACGAAATCGCATCAGCACTAATTAATGGACAGAAAGTGTTCTTGCTGGATCTACCGTAGAACACTTAATTATTTGGTCCGACAACTGCCCCAGCTTTAACCGCAATATTATTATGAAGCTTAGTTATCTGTGGCTACTAAAAATTTGTCCAAACTTAAAAATTGTCGAACACAAATTTTTACTAAGAGGTCATACACACATGGAAGCTGATCACGTACACGCTCTTATTGAAAGGCTTTAAAAAAGCAACCAACCATGGAAATATGCACTCCTTGGGACTGGCAACAATTAATAAGGTTCACAGGCGCAACTGTCATAAAACTAGATATTTCTGATTTTAAACATGTTGACTACTTGTATAGTCAACCTAACGCTCCTTTTATTAATAAGAAGAAAAATACTGAAAAACAAGACTTTTTGATATCTAACGTTGTAAATTTTCAAGTTAAAGTTGATCATCCTAGTACTATATTGTAACCAGATCTGTTCGCCACTGCCCGATGAATTACCTATTCTGCGCAGTAACTTAAAGGGAATAACAAAGAAAAAACATGATTTTTTAATAAAAAGTTTGGAGTGGGTTCCTAAGCAATTTCATATTTTTTTAAAAATCTTCCGATTTGTAAAGCAAAAGGCCAAATTAGTTCCGATGAAGAAGATAGCGATTGATTTTTTGTCTTCTATGAATTTCAATTTGTTTGTTTAATACATTTTTTAAATAAAACATTTTCTTGTAAATAATTTCATGTGCATTAATAATGTTAACGTAAAGCAATAAAATTGGTTGTGCAACATATAGCTTAAATGGTTAAGATTACCTGTTTTTTCAGATAGGGGTAAAAAGTCGTAAGTCCAAAACTGAGATACAGGTAAATTCAAATAAATTAGTAATAGTGGTTAATGAAAACCCTGGTAACGTTAAGTTAAATACCCCAATAACACTTTGGTACAATGTAGAATAATCACTCAAATTTTAAAGTGAATTAACGTAACAATTGTTTTTAATATTACTCAACTATTCCTTTTATGGACATACCATTGTTTACCTCTCTGGTACAGATATAATATATATATATATATATATATATATATATATATATATATATATATATATATATATATATATATATATATATATATATATATATATATATATATATATATATATTTATATATATATATATATATATATATATATATATATATATATATTATATATATATATATATATATATATATATATATATATATATATATATATATATATATATATATATATATATATATATATATATATATATATAATGTGGTCCATTAAGTATGCAACAAATGGGAAACTTTTTTATTTGCAATTTGTCAGAAAATTTTATTCTTCATAAAAGTTGGTGCATGGTCTCAAACTGTATTAGCAGCAGTAACTTTTAGTAAAAGTTAAAATGTATACAGGGTAGGTCAAAAAAATTGAAAACTGCTTAAGAGAAAAGTACCCTTATTTTAAAAAATATAACAAAATGTTATAAGGAAAAGTTGTTAAGAATTCAAAGTTATATCCAAATACCAAGTCATGGCCCTCTATTTAAATTTTTAGGTTTTTTTGGAAATTTTTGAATTTCCCCTGTATAATACGTGTTTATATTGTTCTAATTTTATAGTTGTTTAAAGAACCCAAAACTAACTTACTTTTAAACAACTGTTCTTAAATTAAAACATATTTGTAAAATTAAACTGAAATTATATTTTTTTGCCATTCGCCAACTTCAAGTTTGTTGCAAGGATATTTAATAGAACTTTAAAACTCCCTAAATATATTTTTAAGCAAGGCAAGTACTTTATTTTTAATGTTATGTGTGTAAAAAAATTTCAAGGAAAGTATAATATTTTTATATTAATTTCATATCAAAATGTTACAAGTTGAGCTAATACTAAAACAAAAAATAGTAGATCGCCATAAAAAAAAAACAACTGAGTTCCAAGATTTTTTTTTTTTAATTAAGTATTACTATTTTAATTTTAATCTTTTTAATAATAGGGAAAAATAATTTTAAAAAATGTCCGAAGAATATTGCAAGAATAAAAAAAAACAAATTAAAACTGCTTAAAACAAGAACTATCGTAAGGTCTCTGTATGACTACCATCCCTTTCAATGTACCTTATTGTTCTCGCGTTAAATTCCCTTATTGTAGAAGCCAACACCCTAGCAGGAATATTTCTACAATGAAATCTTATTGAAGTTTGTAGTTCTTAAACATTATTAAACGGTCTCTCTTTATAAACCTGTTGCTTCAAATATCCCCACAAGAAAAAATCCACCGGTGTCAGATCTGGCGAACGAGGAGGCCACCGTGGATCTGTATTTCGTCCTAACCATTTATTGCCAAATTTTCTATTCAGCCATTGAGCAACATCTCTGGTAGAATGAGCAGGACGTCCATCATGTATAAACCACAAATTTTGCCGTTCTTGTAACGGCATCTGATCTAAAAAATTGTCCAGTTCATTTTCCAAAAAATTTAGATAACTATTTCCATTTAGGATTTCTGGGAAAAAGAAGGGACCTATTAGTTTATCATTTAAGATACCACACCAAACATTAGTTTTTTGGTAATATTGATTTTTGTTGTCGATAACAAAATTTGGATTTTCATCAGACCACCATCTACAATTTTGGGACGATAGTACACCATTTGTGGTAAAAGTCGACTCATCTCCGAATAGGATATGGCGATGAAAATCTCTTTGTTCTTTTATTTGACCTTCAACCCATATTGAATTGCTTTACAGAGGGTTTTTTAATACCAGTATATTCAGAAATCTGTTTTGTGGACGTTTTGCGATTTTCAATAACTGTCTGAAGTACGTTTAATTGGTTTTCTTCCGTACAGACAGTTTTTATTCGTTCTTCATGGTACTTATATGACAATGATCCTGTCGCCTTAAAATGGTTTAGAATTCTACTTACAGTTCAATAATAAATTTGTTTTTCTGGATGCCGTTCGTTAAAAGTATCTGCAGCTTCACGCATATTTTTATAACCATCTCCACAAATTAAAACTAGTTCTGCCTTTTCAGTTAACGTTAAGAATACTCGAGGAGACATTTGTAATTAAAAAGAAAACAGTTACTATGAAACAAACGTCTTATGGATAAGTTTAAAAAAGCTAAAAACTGTCAAACTAAAGATAGGTTTTCTTGTCAGTCATTTGTTTTTTTATGGCTCCCTGCTATTTGCTTGCTCAATATAAGTTCAACTTGAAGCATTTTGATATATATTTTTTTTATAGGGGGGTTCTGGGTTCTTTAAACAAATATGAAATTAGAACAATATAAACATGCATTATACAGAGGAAATTCAAAAATTTCCAAAAAAATCTAAAAATGGGCCATGACTTGGTATTTGGGTATAACTTTTAATTCTAAACAACTTTTCCTTATATCATTTTGTTATATTTTTTAAAATAAGGGTACTTTACTCTTAAGCAGTTTTCATTTTTTTTGACCTACCCTGTATACCTTTCAACTTTTAATAAAAGTAACTACTGCTAATGCAGTTTGAGACCATGCATCAACTTTTATGATGAATAAAATTTTTTGACAAATTGCAAATAAAAAGTTTTCCATTTGTTGCATACTTAATGGACCACGCTGTATATATATATATATATATATATATATATATATATATATATATATATATATATATATATATATATATATATATATATATATATATATACATATATATATATATATATATATATATATATATATATATATATATATATATATATATATATAAATACATATATATATATATATATATATATATATATATATATATATATATATATATATATATATATATATATATATATATATATATATATATATTTAAAAGAAGGTTAATTTTTTGGGACTGTGATTTAATAATATTTTTCGGAGATTCTTTTCTTGGGTTTTAGCCTCAAAGTACAATGAAAAAAAAGGTTTTCAGAAAAATGTATTTTTTTTTAATTGTTTTGACGTTTCGGCCGGATATTCCTAGCCATTTTCAAATAGTCGTAGTAGTAGTCTGCAACAATTTTTTTCATAATTACTCTTTAAGTTTACATTAAATCACTAAGCTTACCTTATAATTAACATTTACATTTTACGTACAGGTGTATACATCAATAAAAAACAATTTCATTTTGAACACATACAAATAAACTAACGAAAACAGATACACGCACGAGCCGAGGAACACGTCACATTTTTAAAATTTGGTTTTGTATACTGATCTTACTTTGGCCAAAACGTCAAAACAATTAAAAAAAATAATACATTTTTCTGGAAAAAAGACACTTTTCTATTTTTCCATTGTAATTTGAAGGACTGTAAAACCCAAGAAAAGAATCTCCGAAATATATATATATATATATATATATATATATATATATATATATATATATATATATATATATATATATATATATATATATATATATATGTATATGTATATATATATATATATATATATATATATATATATATATATATATATATATATATATATATATTTATATATATATATATGGGTGATTTTTTTGCAAATATATATTTTTTTTCGGTCCCATCGTAAAACTTTGTTGAAATACCCCAAAAAATTTCCCTTAAAGTTTCAGGCCCTAATATTAATATAAAAACCACGTAAACTTTGATCCTTTTTTTTAATTTCTATAACTCAGCAGTATTTTATGTTATTGTCACGCTCAAAGACGGGATTTTTTGAGAATTGAATGCTCTACAAAAGTGTCCATTGCGGCAAAGTCGCAACTCACACCGGCGAGGTAGTACGGGTCACTAAACCTAATTTTTTTTATAAAATTCTCGTTTTTCTGTCATTTTCTCATAAATAACAGGAGCTACACAAAAAAGATATATGACAAAGTTGTTGGAAATTCAATTTTCTACAAAAAAGGTTCTAAAAATTGAATCTCTAGGATCAACAGTTCTCGAAATATTTGGTCTTTAATTAATTTTACTATGAAATTTTCACAAATTATAATTTGTAGTATTAGTATAGTAAAATTAATTAAAGGCCAAATATCTCGAAAACTGCTGGTCTAAGCGATTTGATTATTGGGACCTTTTTTGTAGGAAATTATATTTCCAACAACTTTACGTTTTTTTTAAATATACTCTTTTGTCATTTTCTTTTACTCGAATAGATTGATCTAAATAAATTAAGGTTTTTTTATATTTATCTTTACCCCTGACGGCATAAAAAATAATCAAAAAACTACATATTTAAAACAAGGAAGTTTAAAGGTATATGGAAGCCCAATGCTATGGCCCATTTGGTCAAAAAATGTCCAGCCCAGTATGAAAATAACTGTCAGAGTTGGCCCCGTCGATTCTGCGCAATAACAAAATTCCACGAAATAATTTAATGTGTTCCCTACTTACACACTGATAAATCAGTGTGTAGTTAGGCAACACATTATACTTTTATGATAGCCGTAGTACAGTTTTTGGTCTTAGGCTGTCTAAGGTTTTTGGCGCGCGCGGCTCGTATGATACTATATCCGCGCTGTACCGTCAACCGTCGTCGTCTCATCATTCGTCATTTTCGTTGTGGTTTGTGTCCTTTGCGCCGTATTAGTTTCGATTGTTTTGATTTGTGTGAGTACCTATATTTTGTGGTTGCAGAAGTTTTTTGGATTAATAAAAACCTTCTTATTTTAGTGATTAGTGTTTAATAAATTGTGACTATAATTTTGTGTTTATTGTTTTATTTATAATATCGTAACAAAATGATTAGAGGTTGTATGGTTTTGTCTTACAAATCCAAGTGTAACCCGGCATTTTTTACTTTAGGTAAGTATTTCTTATATTTAACTTAGGTGCTTCTTATGAGACGTAACGTTAGGTAACCGAAAAAATAATAATATATCAATTATGAATAATAGAATAATGAAAATTTCATATAAAATAGCAGTGAGAAAAGTAAGGCAATCTTAACTATCTTTTAGATGATTTCCACAATGTTTGTGTATTTCTGTGGATTATTAAAAAGAAATAAGGTTTACATTTAGGTTCTTTTATTTCATTTAATAATTTAGTACACTCTTTTAAAGGATCAAAATTATTAATTACTGGGCAGACCAGGCAAATTTTAATATATACAGGTCCCTCTAATTGAATGAAAGAAAAATACAATTTTATGTTAAAGTTCCTTTTTGCTTTTTCTGTATTTGTTTAAAAAGAAATAAGATTTTTGGTTTCTTAAACTTACATTATCAACTTTTTAAGCTCAACATATTGTAGACACATAATATTTAACGGATACTGTTACAATGGATACCTAGGTACCCAAGGTTACTAAACATTTTTAACCACTGTTATTCTGTCTCATAAATGTTTGTTATTAGTAAAAAGTATATGCCTAATATACTATGCATAAGTAATGCAGTTATAAAAATTTTAACTTTTTGTGAACAACCAGAATCTAAGGATTAGATTAAACTCATTTACACTATCTTGCCCTTCTTTTATCACAAAATTGGTGATAAGTACGTGAAACTATCATACAATGTTTGAAATTTATTTTAAAAAATCGTGTTTTTATTTATTTACAAGGATTTTTGGTAAAAATACAAAACTCACAAAAATATCGACCATCTAAATAGAAGGCTTCTTTCCATATTATATCAGATGATATAAAATCCAATATTACACAATAATTTTAAATATTCTATGGTGGTATTAATAACCAACAATTTTGTGCAAAAAATAAAAAAAACAGTGAATGCTTAAATTTTACATTTGATGATGTCAACTTTATAGATAGTAACAAAGAATTATGGAAGTCCGGCTCTGACCTACTATTCATTGCGCAAACTCCGCGGGGCCAATCCTCCTATTCCCGCTGTCCTGCACGCTTGGACAATTTTGTTCTACAGTATTGGGCTTCCATACACCTTTAAACTTCCTTGATTTAAAATCATTTTTACTAGCAAAGTAATTTTTTTTTTGGTAACTATGCATTATATAGTGGAGCTCCACCTACTTTTGGTCATAAAAAATCAAAATAGAGAATCAACGGTTTT
>JAHBCN010002923.1:0-82985 GCA_019359885.1 Listronotus oregonensis
AAAACTTTTAGGTTTAATTACTGAAAGAAGCTTAAATTTAAACCTTCTGGATCATCTGCTTGAATTCTACAATTAGGTATGCAGCACTTTTTAGGCATTTTAATAAACGATGAACTTTATAAATAATTAACTTTGAAAAAGGGAAAACGGATATAATATAAGCTATTCTGTTCTTGATTAAAAAATAAAAAAAAAAAAATAAAAATTAAAAAGGGCAAACAGGGAGGGAACCGGAAAATTTCCCCCCAAACCAACGTTTGCATCAAAAGTCGGCCGGGTATTGATGGGAGAGGAAGGGTTTTTATTTTCAATTTGTATATATTTTAGTTTTATCACGCCAAAATAAAGGGGGAAAAAAAAAAAACCCGCTTTAATAAAGAACAACCTGACCGCCCCTCGGCCCCCGAGAATCAGCCAGAAAGGGCGATCATGGTTTTCTGGTTAAAAAAGGGCTTTTTTTTTCCCCAATTTTTTCGACGTGATTCACTAAAGTGTTTTTTTTTGTCAATTTGGCATGTTTTTATACGATTTCTGTGGGGGGGTAAAAAAAAAAAGGTCCAGTAATTTACATTACACACTAGTGCCTAAAGTGAACACAGTATAATTCAAACATTTTTTGCCAAATTATTATTATAATTATTTTATTATCAAACATAGTTTATGACCTCCTTTATTAATATGCAAAAAGGGAATTTTTGGAAAAAAAAAATTAAAAAAAAAAAAAACAACCCTTAAAAAGACTAAGTTAACCTTTTTTTGCATAAATAACAGTTTTAATAATTTTTTTTATTGGTGATGATTTGATAAAAGATGCACTTTTTAATTTTCTTATTTATTTATTTTTTTAACGAACATTGTAATACATTATTAATTGTTTGGGATTTTTCTATAATCAACGTAATAAACAATATTGATACGCCCGTTAGTAGGCAACTAACACACAACAACAATCGCCAAGGCATTCGTGTCGAGTTCGGGACTTCTCGCGTCTGGGAATACTTTTCGCGAGCTGTCCGCATCCGCTAGTGGTAGCAACTCGGAGCAACAGCTTAACCTTCGAGCATACACCTTCTAGAGACTGCAGTGCAAACAAGCGTGCGAGAGAGAAAGGAGAATCACGGTTTTTTTACTTTACTTTTTTAAAGTAAGCGCTCTTATAACCGTTTGCACCAACAATTTTAAGGAACCCTTAGCCTTCAGTGTTCCTTAAATTTCCGATGTAGCCAAATAAATTGCTTGTTTGGCCTATTTAAAGTTTACTTGTGCTAGGGGTTTCTTAAAATTGTTGATGCAAGCGGCCTTATCAAAGCTGTATTTTAGTACTAGGTGTGTGCAAAAAGTGTAAAATAGTCCAAATCTTTTTTCAAAAGGCTGGTTTATTTGACCTTGAGGTTTCTAAAATGTTGGAGTTGATGCTTCCTTTTTTTTCCATAAAATATATAAACATTATTTTCTGAATCTGACGAACAGTGTGCATGAAGGAGAAAGAAGAATAAGTCTAGTACCTTTCTCACTTGCTCCTCATACTGATTGGTAGGTGGGAAGGGGTATATACCCTGCCCTGTATCCTGATTGGTTGGCGGGGTAAATAACCCTTTTCGCTGACCAATTAGCACGAGGTATATGCAAAGGATAAAATAAAAGAATAGTGCAAATATTTTTAGGCTCAAACCTGCTAGTATTTCTGCGCGCAAAAATGTTTAACAAAAAATGTGATCGTGTTAAACGGCCTTAAATATTTAGGCGTATTTTGGTGAGTTATTAAATCCTCTTTGCTTTTTTTGTTTTTGTCCAGTTTCAACACGTGGACAAAATGCGAAAGAAGAAAATTACCAAACTGAGCGAAAGAGAGATCTTTAAGTGTCAATGTCAATAAATGTGGTGCTGGAGAATTCAAAAATATCATGATATAATTTTTTTGAAAGCAGATTTTCTAATAATTTTAAGTAATTTCAGTATTCTTAGTTAATTTTTGAGTACGTAGAAAAATATAAACCTTAAACCATGCCGACAATAGGAGTAAAAAGGGATTTACTTTTCAAATCTCTCGGAAAGACCTACAGTAAGTTTTGTTTGTAGGTTATACATTTATTAATTTAGCTGATATTCTAACCAAAACTGTGTTTTAGCTGACGAAGAGTTTCAGAAAGTATGTTTTGAATTCGGTTTGGAATTAGATGAAGTTGTAAGTATATAATATACCGAAACTAAGCTTGTAGATCTTTCATGTTTAACATAAATGATGATTTTACAATACGTACCTTGCCAAATTATGTCTTTCAGCTACAGAATGTTTTTTAGACTACTGAGAAGCAAATGATAAGCAAAGAACAAGGGGAAGACTCACATTTAACTACAGGGGCATCAGAAGAAGTTATTTATCGTATTGATATTCCGGCAAATAGGTATGATTTGTTATGTCTTGAAGGATTGGTGCTGGGGCTCCAAATATTCCAAGCAAAGTAAGTGCCTAATTTTTGTTTAAAATTAAAATTATTGACTTAACAAATTTGCTATTTAATAGGTCTTTTCACAAAGATCCTAGTCAATTTATGAAGCATCGGCATATTGTGTAAAACAGTCAAGCTACACAATCTGACGCTGTTTCGACATTTATTTATTTATTTATTCAACTAAGTACACTACAAAACAAACTGTTCCAAATGGTACAGATACTATGTTACAACACAAAATGACGAAACAGCGCCGGCTTTTTATGATATGCCTAGGCATATCATGTAGCTTGATTATTTTATATGATAGGCCCGAGGGGGAAACCGCAGCGAGAATCTGGTGTACACGCTGTGTGTAATCTCTGTGTAATCCCTGTAATCTCTGTGAATCCGTAATCTCCGGGTATGTGTAATCCCTGAATTGGTAATCCCGGTGTAATACGTGTAATCTGTGTAATCTTTGTGTAATCTTGGGAAAAGAACCAAATTTCTAAAGGCAAGAAAACGAAAAAAAGTAATTTTGGGTCATACATATATAAAAACTGTAGGTGTCTCTTTAAATCTCAGCCTGGACGTAGACGACATATGACATCTTAAATAGTTCTACTTTGATACAGAGATAAATCACGTTTTTATTGACAGATTTCAGTTATTCAATTTTGTAATTTTTCCCTTTTCGTATTTAATTTATTAAGTATTGGGTGCCAGAAACTCCCTATTATTTCCCACATAAGCAAATGCTTTGGGCTGCACCAAATATTTTTGGCACCAAGACGCATTCATTGTATCTCTATCTTTTATGTTTAATCGAAATAAAAGAAGAAAGAGGTATATTTAGTTAGCCCTGGTTGCACAAGCAAAATAATTTGAATGTAAACCACCACACTTTATTTCTATTGGTCACAGCTGAGATAGTTTCCCCAGCAACCATTTATCTGCTGTTAAATGTTTGGTGCATGTTGCCAAATTGGCCAATTTATAGTCCAAAAAAATATTTTCAAGTTATTTTTAATTTTTTTCATGTTAAAAAGTGCCGTTAATACTTAATTTAGTGCCAAATACCTAGTTATTTTCACGACGTTAAGTTAAGTAGGTATAGGAAGTAATTTTTAAAAATATTATAACGCTTTATGCATTGGGATTTTTTAATACATAAGCAAAATAAATTAAACTGAATTTAACCTAAAAAATACGACCATTTTATAAAATGAATAGTAAATAGTTAAGACACTGCAATTTAAGTAAAACCTGGCCCGCCTGAATTTTAATAATTATTTTTTTGTTAGTCTCGCCAGTCATAAAATAAAACTTTTTATAGAGAGAAAATAAATAACATGGCCCGATATGCCATTTTAAATAAAACCAAAGTACCTAGTTTTTACCCACCGATTTAAAAATATCGTATAATCTTAACACTGGCAACATCGCTTGTTTTGAAAGCCTTGCTTATTCCTGGTTCGTAGAAACGAAACGAGGACGAGAAATGCGCCAATCAGAGACCAGTATCTAACACTTAAGTTCAGAGAATTCTTCTTGCTGGATCTGAGCTAGTTAGAGAGAGGTTAGTTATGGATGACGACCAAGGAAGTTTAAAGGTGTATGAAAGGCCAATACTGTAGAACAAAATTGTCCAGGCGTGCAGGACAGCGGGAATAGGGGATTGGCCCCGCGGAGTTTGCGCAATGAGTAGTAGGTTAGAGCACTTCCATAATTCTTTGTTACTATCTATAAAGTTGACATCATCAAATGTCAAATTCAAGCATTCACTGCACAAAATTGTTGGTTATTAAACGATACTACCATAGAATATTTAAAATTATTGTGTAATATTGGATTTTATATCATATGATATAATATGGAAAGAATAGATGGCCACTTTACAGCCTTCTATTTAATGGTCGATATTTTTGTGAGTTTTGTATTTTTACCCAAAATCTTGTAATAAATAAAAACACGATTTTTTAAAATACATTTCAAACATTGAATAATAGTTTCATGTACTTATCACCAATTTTGTGATAAAAGAAGGGCAAGATAGTGTAAATGAATTTAATCTAATCCTAAGATTCTGGTTGTACATTAAAAAGTGAAATTTTTTATAACTGCTTTTTAGGCATATACTTTTCACTAATAACAAACATTCATGAAACAGAATAACAGTGGTTAAAAATGTTTAGTAACCTTTGGTACCTAGGTATCCATTGTAACAGTAAAAAATTAGTTAAAACTATTTTAGGGCAATAGAAAAAACTTAAATGGATCCAATAATCAAAAAAATATTTTTAAAGCTGGTTTAATAACGAAACAAAAAGACATTTTTTGTGTGTAATCTTGTGTAATCTGTGTAATCTCTGTGCAATCTGTGTAATCTCTGTGTAATCCGTGTAATCTCTGTGTAATTCGTGTAATCTTTGTGTAATCCGTGTAATCTTGACTTTTGTGTAATCTGGTGTACAGATTTTTGATTGCGGTTTCCCCCTCGGATAGGCCGATGCTTCATGAATATTAGGATCTTTATAAAAAGACAGATTTCATGAAACGACTATGACAGGTATATTATAAAGAATTGATATATTACATTTAATTTTTAGAGTTCCTATACCAAACTACAAGGCATTAAAACCAGCAGAAGGCAACCTAGAAAAGATGATAGTTAAACCAGATACAGCCAAAATTAGGTCATATGTTGTAGCTGCTATTTTAAGAAACTTAAGTTTTACTCAGGATTCCTATAATAGTTTCATTGATTTACAAGACAAATTACATCAAAATATTTGTAGAAAAAGGGCGTTAGTGGCTATAGGTAAAAAAATCTAACTGTTATTCATTAATATAGGTATATATAAATCCCCTTTAATTTCGCAATTAGAAATTTAAGTTCATAAATAATATAAATTTTTTATTATCTTAATGTTATACTCTTTATTTTATTTTTTTTATTTTTAGGGACTCATGATTATGATACTATTAAAGGCCCATTTATATATGATGCTAAACCTCCAAAAGATATAAAATTTATTCCACTTAATCAAAATAAGGAATACACTGCTGAAGAACTAATGACATTATATTCAGTACGTTTAAAAGTATTTTTTATAGAATTGTTTCATAGACTTTAAGATAGGCATTTTATACAGAAACTTGAGCATATACAAATAAGTAAACTTGTTTTAAAAGTTAGTAGAAAGCAATGCTGTAATTGATATAGTTTTTAAGGGCTGTAAAGTCGGAATTATACCCATTTGTAGTTACATCATACAGATGAGAAAAAACTTATTGCATAAATAGATAATTAGATATTTTTGTCAATCAATATTAGGTTGGAAAATTTACTTTCAGAAATTTTTTTGTACTTTTGTAAGCTGATAAAAATATGAAACAGACGGAATTATGAAGATTTACAAGTTTTTATTTAAATAAAAAACAAATATTAAATATATATTTTTACCTTCATTTTTTTTCTTGAATCCATGTGCTTGGTCTCATCTTGCCAGCTACTAGGAAATGATCCTTGGTTAAAGATCCACGTCTTGTAAATGAAAACTTGAGCAAAAACCTTCCGGACCTAAATTTCTATTTTTGATATACTCCCTTAAAAAATTTATTCTTTTTTGAATAATATTTGGCAAGTTCATCAAATATTTTTTATTTATTATTTGATTTTTTCCACTTAAAGCCTATACTTTTAATCCATCTTCTTAAGGAGTCAATGGAAAAGCCAAAATATTCAATTTCCTTCCTGAAATTTTGTCTTATTGTTGCCAATGTTACATATTCTTTTCTGGCGTACATAAAGTAAATTGTGTCCCAAATTGTATTTTTTAAAATGTGTTGTAAGTTTGGTTTTTGCTTGAAAGACATACTAGAAGCATAATCCTAAAATCCTGGTCTGATTTTATCTCATTCTTCTTTATTGCGATCGTTGTTGGGCTTAATTTTGTTGCATCTGCGGCTCGCTGTATTACATTCTCAATTTGAAGCGCGATTCCGTTTCGGACTTGTTCCTTTTTTAGTTGAAAAAAGCCAAGATATTTAAAATTATCAGCTGCAGTTGTTTATTATACCTATGATATCTTTTTCTGGGCATTATTTAAAACTTTTCGAAATAACTTTTGACAACAAGTTAACACACCAATGTTTTTGATTGACAGTGATGGATACTTGATATAACCAAAAATATAAAAAATAAATAATCATTGGACAGGACACCATTTTTTTGCAAAAGTTTGTTGTCACCGCTGTTTAGAATATACTAAACAAAGATAAACAAATATGACGTCATTACAAATGGGTATAATTCCGACCTTAGCACACAAGTATTCCTGAAAGTATTGAAAAATTACATTAACTTCCCCAAGTTCTGATCATATCTGTGCTTTCAGTTCTACCATGGCAGAAAATATATCCATAATACTGTAAAAATTAACAAAGAAACTTAATACATTTAAGGGAGAGACCTCTGACTAGGGTAACCTTATGTTGGCAACCTGAATATACCTACAAGTTGGTAAATTTTACTTTTTAATTTTTAAGATGGTATACTTGGAAATTGCAATACTGACTTAAAAGTCTTAAGGACATGGTTTTTATTAAAACATTAACATTATAATAGGCTGTTTGCACAAATGATTTTAATAGTTAAAAATATAATTTTAACAACATATGTAACGTCAGACATTATCCAGATTGCTGTCAGTGAGGTAAATTATAGACAACTGAAGAAATTGTACATTACAAAATTGTCAATATTTGATATAACAAAAAACAAGATGGCTATATTACATTTTTTTTTACACAAAACTTGTTTATTAATTTTTTTTCTCACCTGTTACACTGTTTTGTTGCCAACATAATGGTGTTACATTTGGTAGGCTATACTAAATAACCAAAATTATTAGAGATAATTTTTAGACTCATGCACAATTAAAACAATACTTGCCCATCATTAAGGACAGTCCTGTGTACCCAGTTATCACAGACAGTAATGGTGTTGTACTCTCTCTCCCTCCGATTATTAATGGTGATCACTCAAAAATTACATTGAACACGAAAAATGTGCTTATTGAGTGTACTGCCACTGATTTGACCAAGGTAAGACTTTACCAAAAATCAACTTTTATATTGATGGATCTTTGATGTGTTCTGTATGCCTTATAACAGTTAGTCCAGGCAGTCAAGCTCAAAATAGTGTCATACCTCCGAATTTTTTATATATGCACCGATTTTCTTGAAAATTTGGAATTCAGCTTATCTTACCCTCCATATCAAAATCTATATGGTCGCAAGGTGTGCAAATTGTTTTAAAACCATCCCTTATCGAAAAAATAGATTTTATAGGTTTTTTGGCTTTTTTTCGATTCAAATGTCTTATTTATGTAGGATAAATATCCTAACGTATTTTACAATATAAAATTGGTGTATTTTGAAATATCAACCCTTAAGAATCTTTAAAAACTACCCTTTTGATGAAAATAATATAGAAAAAATCTTTTAACGATTTGTAACATTACAATTGCAGTTTTACTGGAAAAAAAATTTTAAATTTTTTTTACCACTTTTCAACTCCTAAAAACTACCCCTTTGCAGAAAATGAAATAAAAAAATATCGAATGACTGCCAATTTTTAGATTTTGCGTAATTTTAGTATTACAATTTATTATCTCTACTTGAAATAATTTGTAATTTTCTACACCCTAGCAACCCTTAAGAACCACCCCTTTGACAAAAATAAAATAAAAAAATATTGTTTAATGACTACTGATGTTTTGATTTTAAATTTTGTCGGTTCTAAAGTTTATTCTCTAAACATGAAGTAATTTTTAATTGTCTACACCCTGCCAACCCTTAACAACCACCCTTTTGATAAAATAAAATGAAAAATTTTATTTAAAGATATTCAATATTTCATTGTACATTCTTCATGAATAAAAATTCATTATCTGCTTTAAAATTTCAAAACTTGTTTTTTGAGTAACTCTGTTAATTTTGAAGCTATCACTTCCTACAAAAAATCATTTTAAAGGTAATTTTCAGGGCTACAAGCCTATGTATGTTAGAAGGGCTTGAGACCCTTCATATTTTATAAGTAAAGGGTCAAAAGGCTGCGGAAAAGCAGTCCTTGCACTATAGTGAAAGTTTAAATCGGTTATAACTCCGTCAATTTTTATGCTACAAAGAAAAATAAAAAAGGAAAAAAATCTTCATAGAAAATGCTACATTTTTTTCTCTTTAGTTTTTTTCGTATCTCTTATGATTTTGGAGTTCAAATGAAAAAAAGAAAATTTTTTGAAAAATCACAAAAAAACATATAATTTAAGCTCATTTTTTCAAAACTGTGCATCTCTAATGAGTAAAACTTTTAGATGTTATAAATAACATACAAATAAAGTAATTGTTAAAAGGAATAAGTTTTATTTTGATTTTGAATGAAATGACATTAGTTTTATTGCGATTTTTTTTAGTTTTAACTATTTTACACCATATCTCACTGAAATTTTAGTCAAAAAGACTTTTATAGGTGCTCATTTTAAAGGTCTTTTTATGCTCTTTAAAAAATATTCCATGACTTTTTGTTAAAAAATGTACCCTTTTCCCGTTATTTGAGATTAAGTACTTAATCACGTAAAATGAAAGATCTTTAAGCAGCTTTAACTTGCCTTTGGTAGAACTTTAACATCTTCATAAATAGCTCAATTTCTTTGTTTTTTTTATAGCTTCATTTTTGTTTATTACACTTTTTTCGATAAAACGCATAATTACAGACTTATGCGTAAAAAACAATTGAAAAATGAGGTTTTTTTTAACGAAAAATCGCACTTTTCAATTGCGAATAATTCAAAAACTATTAATCTGACGAAAAAACTTGACATGACATTTTTTACTTCAAATTTGCTTATATATCGATTTCTGGGGGTATTTTGGGTAAAAAATTGCCCACCCCCGAGAAGGGGTGGCATCCACCCCAGGGGTGTTTGCGCACATCGGCACCATATAGATCTTGCTTTTCGACCATCCATTTATCATCTGTCAAAATTTCAAATAAATCGGTGCATATATAAAAAATTCGGAGGTGAAATGCTTGACTGCCTGGACTAAGTAAATATCCATCATGGAGTCCACATCATATATGAGTTGTTTAATAAGTATTTAAATAATACTGAAAGTATCTGACTTCCTTGCTTGGTCATTAAAAAAGGTTGTGAGTTAGATTTATGTTATTTATTAGGCAAAAATAGTACTGGACACTATAGTTTGCATGTTTAGCCAGTACTGTGAAGAAAAATACACAGCAGAGGCAGTGGAAGTGATCTATCCAGATGGAAAACAGCATTTATATCCTGAATTAAAGTACAGAAACGAAGTGGTTTTAGCTGACAGGGCTAACAAGCTTGTTGGCATAAGGTAGGTAAAAAAGATACCTCATATCGAACATTTGGATTTATTAATGATGGTTCTCATATAAAACAGACCATAATTGTAAAGGCTGCAGAAAATGATTCCAATTTTTTTAATTAATATTATTTTAGTTTTAACATAAATTTTCTATTAAAGAATATTGTATACATTTTACTACCTCATAGAGTAACCCTATGTTTTTTATTTATCACCAGTGTGGTTTAAGCTAGAAAAAATAGTTTATTTAGGAAAACAAGCAATCTTATTTTACTAGTTTAATAATAGAATTTCTCCTTCTCTTTACCTTAGTGAACCAGCTAAAAATATTGCTGGCCTCTTATCTAGAATGTGTTTAAATTCGGAAATACTGCCCAATGGCAAAGAGATCAAAGTGACCGTCCCACCCACCAGACATGATGTCATTCATGCTTGTGATATTTATGAGGATGTAGCTATCGCTTATGGCTATAATAATATTAAAAGGTATTTATTATTGATTTTTGGTTCAAAAGTACATTTATTTTTAGAAGTAAAATTGAAATAACAAAAATTAGTTTTCTATTATTTTTGGTAGATAATAAATAAAAAACCATTTATAAATGATAAAAGGGAATTTTTGATACTTACTTTTATTTATTTATCTAGAACTATACCAAAAACTAACACTATTGGAGAGCAATTACCAGTAAACAAACTATCAGATTTATTAAGACATCCCATAGCTGAAGCTGGATTTACAGAAGCTCTTACCTTTACCTTGGTAAGTTAATACTGTTAATGAACAACTATCTCATTAAATTCAGAAGTCTAAAAACACATCATTAGATTTCCACTTATATGTTTTAACATGTATTGTGTGTCACTATTCTATAAGCTTTTTTTAGATAATTTTAAGATACTAAAGCAAAAATGAAATGAAGCCAAGAAAATGCCTTTGTGTTTAATATGCTAAGATGCATTGTCAAATTTATTTGATCTGAATCTACAGAACCGTGTCAAATGTCCGTTTGGCCACGAGGAAATTACAATGAATTTGGCCTATCTTCCACAGAAATAATTTCTAATTACTGTTACCATTGTAACAGCTATGGTAACAGTGTTCGTTTATACAGCAGCGTGTGAACGTATTTTTTCTCGATGAAGGCTCGAGTAAGCGAGCATCCAAACCTATTACAAAAAAATTAGCATTGTTTAGTGAGTCTATAGTTAAAACTATAATTGTCTTTGGTTATGGATATCGGCCACGTTTGCAACAATGCTTTGACCATGACTGCATACTTCTTGAGACGGACTGAATCGATGCGTCGTTTGAGGGACCAGTGTAGACGTCAGTGTAGTCGAATGTTGCCAAATGTAGTTGTTTTGTAGGAGAATAACAACGGCAAACTTAATTCGCCAGCTTATTAGGTTAAATAGTTGATTAATTAAATTATTTAATTTGGCAACATAGGTTAGTTTATAACACCGCTTATATTTGACAGATTGCTGTTAACGTCATTTAGAGCACGTGTACGTTGGGACTAACACCGCTGTGTTCGCACGTCGATGTCGTGGTTGGGCCTAGTAGGATCTTTTGTAACATGCGCTGGAGTTGCCGGTTATCGACAACTCCAATCGTTAGCGTATGGGACGGGATCCGAAGCCTGTGCCTTAAACAGGTGTCTCCAACGGTGCCTCCGAGATACAGGGCGACTTCTCGGAGTATCTAGCCTTACTGCGGTAATGCGGGGCTCTTCCGTGGTGGACTATTACTTCCCTAGCTCCAAACAGAAAGCGGACTGAATCGCTTTCATAGAAAAAAAGTGACAAAGGTGCGCTGTCCGAAACGGATAAATCTGTTTCGAGAGGTGCCACCGAAGGTCACAAGCAGACAAAGGTGCGCTGACCGAAACGGGTGAATCCGTTTCGAAAGGTGCCCCTAAAGTTACAGGCGCCTGTTTCACAGGGAAGGGCTAATCCATCCCGAACAAAGAGGTGCTTAGAGAGGGATCCCTGAATCCAAACAGAAGGTGGACAGAACCGCTTTTATAGGGAAAGGGTTCCCTGGCTTTAAACAGAATGCGGATAGACCCGTTTTCATAGGGAAAGGCCGGAGATACGGCCTAGAAGGAACATCTGGTTCCTGTAACAAGAACCTGGTAGCTACCCACATCACTATACCGGGAGAGAAGGGCATGACTGATCTAATCGTCTGCTTGTCATACTTTCCAGAGACAGGGACACCAGAACACATATTGTGCTCGAGTCCGGTAGCGGCACGAGTAAGGGGAGATGTAAGAACTCTCTCCCAATTTGATATCGGATTCATTAGAAGTCTGATCCTATTGGGAGAAATATAAGAGGGTTTGAGCCACAATAGACCGAGCGGTGGAGGGCGTAAAAAGTCCACTCACTTTAAACCTAACCTAACCCCACTTTTTTATTTATATCTTTTGCTCTTCTATTGGAATAGCTGAGCTGTGGTATCGGTACTTAGAATACTGGGTCTGTATTCTAAGACTTCTTTGGGATATAATGTCACGCACTTTATTTTTCGTATCTTAACAATAAATAAAAACAGTTGGATGACATCTAGCAATGTAACAGTAATAATCTCTTTTAGTGTTCACGGGATGATATTTCTACAAAATTAGGCATAGAATCCATTGACAAGGTACCAGCCGTGCACATTTCCAATCCAAAAACTTTGGAATTCCAAGTGTGCAGGACTACACTGTTACCAGGAATTTTAAAGACTATTGCGGCAAATAAAAAATGCCTTTGCCCATTAAAATATTTGAAGTTTCGGATGTTGTACTTAAGGACCCAGAAGCGGGTAAGTTGGTTGGCAATTTAGAAAATGCTTGAAACAGTACCTTGAGGCCTGATAATATTTTACAACCGAAGATTGTTGTTCGGGGCGCATTCGCCATATTAGTTTTTGAGTGATATGATTATGTATTTTTTGCGGGGGTTCAGAAAATATGTGTATAGAATTTTATGGCGAATTCCTGACATTAAAATATGTCGATTTAAGTCAGCTTGGTAATATCTGAAATTGCTTTGTTTAGCCAGTTGAGAAGGTCAAAAATTTTAAGAAATATTGGGATTTTTTGTAAATTTTTAAAAAATGTACTAACTGATTTTAATGTTTTTTATTATATATAAAATGACGTTTTTTGGTCGTACAGTGATCGGATTTTCTATAAAAATTGACGTCATCTAGAAACATTCTTTATGATTTTTATCATCAACATTTTGACAAATGAGATATTTATATCATGTAAGTGGTTATAGTTAAAATCTTTTTAATTCCTGAATTATTTCGTTGGATAAGCCGTTTGGCTAAGAAAAAAAGTAAATGCAGGCAACCTTGAGACATTAGATAGAGACACATTTCCTTAATTGATACTCTTTTTGTACTAACTTTTTTAATTAAATTTACTTCCAATATTTTTTTGTTTAATTATTATAGTTAATTGATGTTCATAGATACCTGACAATCGCCTTTTAGGTATGCTATCAAACGGTTCCTGTAAAAGTCAATATGAAAGATTCGGGCACTTTTATAAATACGGCTGGGAAATAAGCACTATCACCTCTAATATCAGTGCAATTAAATAAAAGATTAATCCTACCCTAGAAGCCCACAAGGGTTTTTCACTCAATTGATAATGTTGTGTGTAAAAATTAAAAGTAGAAACACAATTAAGCAAAACCTCTAATTAACACGGAAAAATAAAACCCCTTACTTTTCTTTTAAGGTTTAATTATTTGTTTTAAAAAAAAAAAAAAAAAAAAAAAAAAAAAAAAAAAAAAAAAAAAAAAAAAAAAAAAAAAAAAAAAAAAAAAAAAAAAAAAAAAAAAAAAAAAAAAAAAAAAAAAAAAAAAAAAAAAAAAAAAAAAAAAAAAAAAAAAAAAAAAAAAAAAAAAAAAAAAAGACATTGTAATATGACAAAGTGACAGGAAAAAACTTTGTGATTTGCGCATATCGATATTTTGATGACAGGCGTATCGAATAACAAAACTGACAAAAAAGTAGAAACTCCACCAATAGAAAATTTAGGGCCGTGACGTCACGGGCCTACAAAATTCAAACTTAAAATTGATTTTTAAGGCGTTTCCGGAGCCAAAAAAATGGGGAAAAAAATATTTTTGGACTTTATTTTCATTGGCTTTCAAAAAAGCTAATAAAAAAAAATCATGAAAAACGCCTATTGTGTTCAGTTACGACGATGGTTGAAGTGTCATGGTCGTCCTCAAGGAGGATATAAAGCCGACCTAGTTGAGAGGTTAGGATAATAATAATTTAGATGTCAAGTAGAACTGTATTCTACTTGTCATGGTAATAAGTAAAAGTAATTACAAAAAAAAAAAACTTTTTATTACTGTTTTTAGCGAGGTTCTAGTGACTTCTACTTTGAGAGCTATTATAGTTATAATTAATTAAATATATTACCTTATCACTAGTTTTCTTTTTTACACTAATGGGATCTGGATATTCGGTTTTCTGAACCACATTCTTCTTCAAAATGAAGTAAACAAATATATGTGTCTTTATTAACATTATCAATTCCTTGAAATCAACCATTACCTCGTCCACACCGCTTTACCCACAAATCGGATTTAGCACATTTGGGACAAATTTTAAAGTGCTTTCGCCTATTAAACTTAATGAGTTTTTGGGGATATTTAAAACAAGGCTTTGGAAAACTATAACAACAACGTTTTTTAGCTCCTTTCCTTATAAATAACATTATATATTTTAATTAAAATATTTGTATTATTATTATTACTTGTTTTATTGCTGATTTTTTTATATGCACTGCTTATACATTTCTAAACAAAGTGCCCGAAAAACCCGGCGGAAGTTGGAGCATGCGCACAAAAAATTTTAACATTACAAGGACTATACTTTTTTTATGGTAAAACGGCTTATTTATTTAAAAATGTTTAAGCCCTAAAAATATTCTACATACAATCAGTTACCTGATAAAAGTATCTGTAGTGACAAATTAGTAATGAAATAGAAAATTAGAGTTTGACTACATACCAAATTGGAAATCAGTTGGCACTTATTAAAAAAAAAAGGAAAAAGCAATATCTCTTTCATTAACGGATAACTTTATTGTCCGAATAATTTCCATGGTTACATCTATCACAACAATTGCCACCGGCACACAAAAAAAGTCGTTTGTACTTTTGACCGGAGCCACCAACGGACATGTATTTCGAACCGCTGAATCCGAATTTGAAGTCCGTTTGGCCCGGTCACCCTTCAGATTTGAGTAATCAATTTTTTTATCGCAGTGACTGCAGTTTTTCACATTTTTTTTTGGGTTTTTGCATTTTACTCAAATTTGGAGGGTGACCGGGCCAAACGGACTTCGAATTCGGATTCAGCGGGTCGATATACATGTCCGTAGGTGGGTCCGGTCAAAAGTACAAACAACTTTTGACCGGACCCACCTACGGACATGTATTTCGAACCGCTGAATCCGAATTTGAAGTCCGTTTGGCCCGGTCACCCTTCAGATTTCAGTAATCAATTTTTTTATCGCAGTGACTGCAGTTTTTCACTTTTTTTTTGCATTTTACTCAAATCTGGAGGGTGACCGGGCCAAACGGACTTTAAATTCGGATGTCCGTAGGTGGGTCCGGTCAAAAGTACAAACAATTTTTTTTTTGTGCCCGTGTTGTTACGGAAATTATCCGGCAAATAATTTTATGCGTCAATGAAAGTCAAGAATAGGTCTGAACGAAGCAAGTTAGATATAACCAAGTTGAGTAAAATCGATCTATTTTGACGTTACCAGTTATATAAAATTTTGTACAAGTATTTTTTGAACACCTTGTATTTTTTTTAAATGTAAGCTGGGAGCGGTCTTGTATACTCATAGATTTCTCTTTTAAAATAAGTTCAAAAATTACTTATAAGTTAATAAAGCCGACAAACCTATTAATTTATTATTAGTTTTTGAAGATAAGAGTTAGTTTTCTAGAACAAAAATACACACGAAATATTAGCAGAAAACTAAAATGGCTTTTTAATTAAATTTAATTTTTTATTAACTAGCTTGACTTTAATTCCGTTTTTGCAAATACCAACAAATATAAAAATGGGAGAAATGGAATTGTCTCTCAGAATTTCGTAATTCAAATAAATTAAATTATTTTAAAAGGTCTCTTGGTACTTAAATAATTGTGCTTTATCCTTTGTAAATAATTTGATGTAATAGCTGATGGTTTGGATCAATGTTTTTTTTTTTAGTTTTCTTTTTATTTGGCAGTTCGTAGAATTGTTTATTATGTTTGGTGGTGGTTTTTAGCGCGTTTGAAAAATAGAACTAATTATTGTTTAAATATTGTGTAATAATCCAAATTAACCATTCTACATCAAACCCCGGGAAAATAGATTTTTTATTTTTTTTTGCTATTTAAATATAGATATTATAAAAGTCGTGTAGCACTTATTGTTAAAAGCAACAATTTGTATATAAGGAGTTTTTAAGCCATTAAATAAATTTACATGTTTCGTCGTAGGATGAAATGATTATGACTTTCTATAAAAATTAAGTAGAAATTTAAGTCACGAACATTGCATACCTAAGAGTCATAATTCACTAAAAAATATTGAAAAATACCAAAAACAAGAATATACAGGGTGTAAAAAGTATGATGCTCACGATTTTAATGGGCGATAATGAAGCTCAAAACAAGTAAAAAAAGCCAAAAAAACAAGGGTCAATAGTTTATTGATTTCTAGGTATGGCTTTTAAAAAAAATTGGCAACACCGCACCAGCTTCTTCGCAGCGAGTTGAACGTCGAACGTTTTTTGCGAGGTTTTACATATTTACACTTTTTTTACAGAAATGTTTATTTACATACAAATAATAAAAATTACTTCTTGCAATTTATTTTGATATTTAATTTGGAATTAAATTTAAGTAAAAACAATAAGTTATTGTTTGGTTTTTATTTGTAATTAAAAAATAATTGTACTTACTACAAAATTAGGTTGAATATCCATTTTAAGAACACAAATTATTATGTTTTAAAACAACACTTTTTTTATTTTGCTTGAACAATAGAAAGTCTCTAATTATAAAAAAAAGAAACAGCTACATTTTAGTTTAAATAAGTTGCTCAACATGTTGGCGGTGGTAGGGATAAAGTAGATTTTCCGTAAGGTCCTGTGAGCTGTGTGTATGAAAATAGTATATTTCATTACCAGTACGGAAATGACGATTTTTCCGTGCGCGCGTGACAAATTCGGGAAGTCATGAAGAACGGAAAAATCCATTTCTGGACGTCTAATGAACGATATTTTTTATTATACTTAGGTACCTGAACACAACATAAACAAAAAACATCGCAAAAAATGATTTAAGAAAATTGCGATTATTTATTTTTATTTTTAAAACAGTAAAACAAATTAACAAAAAAAATACAAGTTTAATCTAAGAAAATTAATTTTGGACGGAACCGTTATGATTAATGGTTAATATTTATTGTACAATTGTATTTCTTTATTGTTGAAGCGATATCTTGTTACCATTTGTATTTATTTTTGTTGAGGACTCCCAAACATGTTGAAGCGGAAGTGTTTTCTTGTATGTTTTCTTTCTCCTATCAGATTGACTGTTTACAGAACTTTTTTGAGTTCTCAAGTTGCACAGCCTAAACAACTTTTGGGGATACTTCAATTTTTGTAAATAACTCCTCTATATATTCTTCTACTACATTGGAAGAAAGCCATCCTCTGTGTCTTTTCAAAGTGAGCAAATCACGCCGCTTTCTACCAATATGGTAGCCGAAGAACGCCTTAGCCTATGTCCGGTATATTCTTCGTGATTTTTTAGTTTTAAGTATTTTGCAACAAGTTTTGGAATACCACTGATAGTATGGCACCCAACATGTTGAGCGTAACATCTTTGGTTTCGGTATGCAACAAATAATCTTTTACTCTCCATATTTTTAGGGCGGAGATCTGCGTATTTACGGTAAAGTGTACAGGGATTAAATTTGCAATTTTCATTGGTAATGGTAAAACTTCTTGACCTTGTGAGTTTTTCCATCTCGTAAGAACACGACAAGGAAACGCCCATTATCTTCCACATCGTCTAAACTCAAACTATTAAATCATCTCTGCGGCATGCGCCGAAGATGCCAAACACTAAAATTACTTTTGCTAGTAGATATTGTCCATCTGAAGCTTCACATAAAAATTTGGTTACTTGTTCTGATGTAAGAACCTTGGATTTCTTTGGTACATATCCTACAGCTTGTCGTTTCAAAAAAGCGATAGTTTTTGGATATTGTTTGTGAGTATTTTCTTTTATTGCCAAACAACTCTTTAACATGGAGAATCGACTCCATAAGGTTAATGACTTCATAGATTTGGCTTTTATAGAAAAATAAACTAAGAGAATATCGTCACTCACAATTTTGATTCTTTTCTGAGTCCGCCATTCGGTAAAAAAGTGATATTCATGTTCATATCTCAACCTGGATTTCACTGGTAATAAATCTGCACTCACTTCTGCCGCTTGTTGTAATATAATATCGGGAATATCCGGATTTTCTTCCAAATCTGAATTATTTTTTGAAAATGGCATAAATTTCACTGACAGAAAATAATATATGTCATTAATAAATAAATCGTTGTTATGAACAGTTTCCATGGATGGATTTTTGTATAAGCGCACGGAAAGAGGGATCGGGAAAAAAATTCCGTGCGCTGTTCTGAAAATGTCATATTTACTGTATTTTATACACAGTTAAAAATGAAGTATTTCCCTTGTTCCACAGTTATGTATCTCACAGGTCCTCTATTTTGATTTCTCGGTTGCACACATCCCGTTTTCAAAACTCTTTGGTACACCTGCACTACGATTGTCGTAAATTTATAACATATAGGCATATTTGCCCGATTTAAAACCGGACAAAAATATTGCGGCCGATGAGCACAATGTACAACAAAATTTCAAAAAAGTTCTAAGAAAGTCCCCCTCGTGATACATCCTTAAAAATTATTTCAAGGCTATTATTTACGAATTGATAAACGCTTATATCACGTGGATAATGTGAACTTTGCTACAATGGTTTTTTTTTCAAAAACACATTTATACCCTAGAAAAACGAATCCTTATTTTTTTCTTGGCATAAACGTAATTTTCTCTGCGCTTCCGATGTGACGCTGTATTTTCCCGATCTAAAATTTTCGGTGAAACTGCTCTTTGACCCAGTTAGTTTTAACGTAAAAGAACAAAAACCGGAAATTTCCTACGTTACTAAATGGCTTAAAAACTCTTAAATATGGAACTATTCTAGTGTCTTACGTATTTTTTTGTATAAAGTACCTCCAAGACGAATATACAAAAAGAAAAAACTCAGAAAACCATGGTTCACGGAGGCACTGTATGATTTGATCGAACAGAAAAACAAACTGTACTACAAGTTCAAAAAATCGGGAAAAGAATCGGATATCAATGCATACAGAGAGCTCAGAAATACCGTTACAAAGACGGTAAAAAAGGAAAAAAGGGCTTACGTGGAAAGAATGACCGAGGATGAATATTCTAGTAAGCTGAACTAAATTTTTCGCTTTTAAATTTTGTTTATTCGATTAAATTTTACTAATTTTGCTTTTTGGCTGTCAGATTCATTTTATTTACAATTTTTTCTAAAATATTTCATTTCTATTTTTTGTTATAAGTTCATTTATAATTTATAATTCACATTGAAATTTGTCAATCAAGACGTAAGAAGCAGTTGATATCGAAAATTTATCCTAACAATTTTGTAGCAACTGTAACTTTTTATTCTATTGTTTGTATATTTACATTGTTCCGTATTTTACAATTCTCCCCGACATTTTTAAAATTTTTTGTATTTACCCTAATTTGCTGAATTTAAATATAAGCTCTATTTAAACCTATCTCCATAAGTATTTAAAGAAGGAGAAGGAAGGAGAATAAAATATAAAAACAATTTAATAAATTCTTTAAGATTAAAAAAAAATCAAAATCATTTTTTTAATCTACTTCTTTTTATATGAAAAAAAGTATAAGTCAATCAAAGACACTAGTTTTTTTTTCAGTTGTATTTAAAGAGATCGGTTTTGTGTTTGAGAGTCCAGCAGTACTCCGCGTTCTACTATACTACTTTTTCATTTGAGCCATTTGCTGGTAAATTCTTTCGCCGTGTTCATCTGAAACTGTGCCTAAATTGTAAGGGAAGAATACAAATGGAAATAAAGAAAATACAGAATAAGTGACATGTTGCAACGTAACGTCCTGTAAGATTGGAGAGGTTCTTCAATTAGATCTATGTAGTTCTCCGATTTCTTGTTAACCACAAGATTGCTACATACACTTCCACGCCCTATTTTCTTTTACCGAATATGTAGAGTCAAAATTATGGCTTCAAAAAAAATGTTCGTTTTTGCGGCCCCATGAAAATTTCTTATTCTGCCACATTTCCACCCTCGAATTTTTATATTAAATACAGAAAATCATCTCCACTTCCATTAAAGCTTTAACATAAATATATTATAACCCCCAGTTTTGCAGAGGGGGTAAATAACTAAAATATAATTCATTTTCTGCTGGGTTCTTCTCTGGGCGTCTTGATTTATACGTTCACACTATTTCTTTACCATTATCTTTTATACCAATCCTTCAATTAGTCTTGTTCCTTCTACAAGTCTGTATAACCCCGAGACTGGTTGGTTGATATATTGCTGTAGGCTCATTTTCGGTTGCCCAAATAATGCCTGTCTTTTATGATTCAATGCTTCACATTCGCACAGGATATGGTAGGCTGTTTCTTCCCCCTCGTCGCACATTCCGCAATTTGGATCTCCATTGTATGAGGGTATTTTGTGTAGGGGTCCTCTTAGGTTATCGTGCCCTGTTAGCAGCCCTACTGTTATGCGAAGTCTTTTTATACTTTGTCTGAGCAGTTCTTCCTTCGTTCTTTTGGATGGGCCTCTTATGAAGCCTTTTTTATGTCTTATTCTACTGAGGCTCCACCAGTATTCCTCGTATTTGTTTCGGATCCATTCCCTGGTTTGCTGGTATGGTTTTGGTTACTCCAAGGGCAGGTTCTGGTCCAAAGCATGGTGTGGATAATCCCTATCTTGTCAGCTCATTCGCTTTTTCGTTGCCTTCTATTCCCGAATGTCCTGGTACCCACAGGAAAGTTACCCTGTTGCGTTCTCCCAGGACTTCCAGTTTTTTTTTGGCATTCCTATGACAGCTTGGACGTTACCTGGGGGTTTACTAGTGCCTCTAGTAACGCTTGGCTGCCCTCCTGTTATTTTCTTTTGTACAGTGCAGTAAAGTATGCTGGGTTACTACGAGTTCATTAAAAACGATTTTCAGACCAGGCACAATGTTTTCACGTCACTGCCATCCTTACCGACATAATTTTGGTTTCTGGTTCAAACCTAGATCGCCACAGATATTCCATTTAGATCATCGTATTTTGTGCTGTAAGGTAATATACTCATGTTCTCGTACGTTTCTTTCATATTTACATCCTACCGAAACAGATGGTTGTTCTTTTGCATTAAACAATACCACTCGGCAGTGTGTCGCAGCCAGTCAAAATATGTTGTAGCTGTTTTCTCGATTGTACATGATACGACAATGTACAAGTCAGTTTAAGTGTTACATAGGGAGAAATTATCGAAAAAACAAATTAGTTTGGCAGCAAATATTTTCATGTAAAACACACTTTTGTCATACTTTTTTCTTAAACAAAATTTACGCCTCGCCGCAACGGTCAGTGCATGTTTAATCAGCTGTATTTAAACTGCTGACAAGTGACTCAACTATTATTTAAATTTTGTAAACATTGTATGTGCATGTGCTAAATTAGAACTGCAGTAATTCAGAAAAAAAGCCTTATCTGGTACTAGCTTAAGAAGTTATTATACAACATGTAGACGTTGTATAAATGTTGCAATACATGTAGTAAGGAAAGCTGAATATTATACATGTTAGCTTTTAAAAACCTATTAGTTTTAACTTTGATAGACTTTCGAGATAAATAGATTTTTAGTATTCTTTATTCACATTTACGACGTGAAAACAGAAATATGTGAAGTAAAAAAAGTGTTTAAATTGTTATCTTTTTCTTTAGTCAGCACGTAACTGATTAATAGAATGGTATGTAAAGAATGGTTAATTTTGATTAAGATTTTGCCAATTTTTTTGATGTTACTTTTTGCTTAATGACCAGTCGGGCCAGCGAAAAAATTTAAAAAAATGGTTTACAGACGCTTTAGCCACCAAAGTAAAGGAAAGGAATTAAACCCACGCTAAATTTAAAAAATCTGGAAAATACCGAAATTAAAATTCCGATAAAATTAAAAAATTTGAAATCTTTTTAGATTTACAGGCACTTAGGGAAATAAAAAGTTTCATTAGACAGTCCGTCGAAGTTGACAAAAAGGTTTACAGAAAGTTGTTGGAAAATCGTGGGAATATGCCGAAGGATGCTGAGATTTCAGATGTGGATTTTTTTAGTAAGAAGATAATATTCCAAATTTGTCGGACATATAATTATTATTGGGATAAAGCATGATATTATATTTTCGTCAATACTAAAATATTATATAAACAAGCGCAGGTCAATGCAGATATCTCTTTCACACGACCTTAAAGTAGTTTTGGATTGGGGCGCCTAAAATCTTATCCAGTTTAATGCCTCTAAAGCACAGTTATGTTCGCTATCGCGAAAAAAGTCAGCCAATACTCATCCGTTACGAAAGAATCGTTTAAATTTGTGGTTGTGACTTTTAAGAATAACCTTAACTGGCACAAACACATAACATCCACAGCTTCAGAAAAGCTTGGATTCCTTTTTCGAGACAAAAAGTATTTCTCTCCTAATCTGTGTACTCTGTATGTATCCCAGATCAGACCCTGTTTAGAGTATTTTTCTCATGTCTGGGGAATGGCGTCTCCTACAACACTTAGAATTCTTGACTCCATTCAAAGAAGAGCTGTTCGTCTTATTAATCAACCCGCATTTAAAAAAAGCCTTCCTTCTCTTGCCCACCGACGAGCTGTAAGGGATCTGTCCTTCTTTTATAGATATTTTCACGGCTTCTACTCCGAAAAGTTGGCCAGTATAATGCCTCCTTTGGCAGCTCCCAACAAAGCAACACGTAGTGCCACTTTTATGCACCATTGTACAGTCCAACTTGAGAGGACCCACTTTGTTGGTACCTTCATATCTAGAGTACCCAGTCTTATGAAACCTGCTACCCGCAGAAGTTTTCCCTTTTTCTCCAAATCTGCAAATATTCAAGTCTCGTGTGAATAAACTTCCTCTTACCACACTTCATAAACCCACGGTACATTAGTACTTAGGCCTCAGCCTTCGTGGACTGTCCCAAAATAGAAAGCCAGAAAGCAAGTCTCAAAATAAATTGATACCAATATAATATCTTTTTTAATTTAAATCCATTTTTTTACCAATCGCACATCGTTCTTCTTGATATTTCTAAGGCCATTAACCATGTCTGGCATCGAGCGCACAAAATATTTGGCCTGATCGCCAAATAGGACACACAGTCAGTTAACATTTATGTACTTGCAGATTTACCTAAAAAATACAAAACACAAAATATTTGGGCTGATCGCCGAATGCCTGTCAAGCTTTGATGTAGAAAGTCTATATACAAATGTGCCAGTAGAAGAATCGTTAAGCATCATTCGAGCCAAGCTTAATGAAGATGACACATTAGTAGAACGCACCACCCTGTCGCTGAATGGAGCGATGGAGTTGTTGGAGCTGTGCCTCCATAGTTCTTACTTTGAAGTACTATCGCAGAACGATGGACTTTCCATGGGTTCATCGCTCTCTCCAGTGGTAGCAAATATTTATATGGAATGGTTTGAGGAACACGCAATTAAAACTGCACCAATCAAACCAAAAGTTTGGCTATGATATGTTGAGGATACTTTTATTGTTTAGACAGGTAATGACGAAGAACTTGAAGGTTCTGTATCAAATTCTCAATGGAGAAGGAGTAAAATTCGGCTCTAACTTTTCTCGACGTTTTAGTCAAACGAAATAATAGACGTATATACAAACCTCGGTATACAGAAAACCTACCCATGCTGGACAATATTTACTCCGGAATTCCAATCACTCTACCGGAACGAAGCAAGGGGTCATACGTACTCTATATAACCGAGCAATTACCTTATGTAAAGCCGGGTTTACACGATACCAGTTGAGGAGATAATTGACAGAGGACAGCTTACTGGTATAAAATTATTGGCTACGTGTAAACAACTCTGGCCAATTGGCGTGCCAACTGCCCTGCTAGTTGTCCAGGAGTAGACAGAGGACAACCACTCTATCACGGCAGTTGTCTTGACAATTGTCGCCGTGTGAACGTGGTAGGGCAGTAGATATCTCGTTTTGGGCCAGTTTGCCTTTGCCAGTCGAGATGTCTACGTGTGTGAGTTTAATTTTAACTTAGGAGGCAGTGCTTTTCTCATTATTGTGTTTTGTTTGGATAATTTATTTTTAACAAGCTGCAATAGTTCGTCAAAACTCTCCGGACTCATTTTTAAACAAGCATTAGTAACTCTTCTATCAATTGCGATGAAGCTCCGTGACTGTCTCAATTCAATAGCCATTTCCTTGACCACTCCCTCTTTTTATACTCAACTCTTTTTCGAGAACTTCGCAAGCCTCAGCGATAAATTCCCGACAAAGATCATCACACATTACTCTCAATTCATCAAGGGACACAACAGTCGATGAGGACTCCGCCATTTTTCGTCACTAACTGCCGTGGCAATAGTTTCGCTGTGTGAACAAGTTCTTATTCAATTGGACTGGACATTCGAGCAACTTCCCAAGACAACTGGCATCGTGTAAACGCGGCTTTACATAAGGAATCCCTGCAAGGCAAAATAAGTAATATAACTAGGGATCTTAGCAGAACGGCTACAGTGAGAGATTGGTTAGGGAAACAATCGAGAAATATAAAGGTAATACACAAAACTCTAATTTGAACAAGACTCCACAGAACCAAATATTTATGATTATTCTGTATATTAAAGGAATTTCGGAAAATATCCGCAGAATATGAAATAAGTACAATATTAAAATAGCATTTAGATCCCAAACCACTTTCAGAAGTATTCTAACTAAGACGAGACCGGACAACAATGTTTCAAAAAATGACTGTATCTACCAGATTATCTGTGAATGTGGTGAGGTATACATCGGGAAAACAAAAAGACCACCCGAAATTATAGTTAAATAACACAAAAACATAGGGATCGAGATGAAACGTCGAAACCGGGTATTGCCGAACAAACATGGTCAAAACAACAGCGCCTACAATCATCGGAAGCAAAAATTATTCATAAAGAAACCCACTCGAAGAAAAGAAAATTTAAAGAAGCTGTAATAATTGCAAACAACCAAAATATATTTAGCAAACCTAGTGTCGACATGCCGAATATCTGGCAGCCCTTGCTGAACCGTGAAAATCGGTCAAGCTTCGGTGAATAACGGATGGTATATAAGTCGTAGCTTTTTAAAAAAGTTTTTAGTTATCACTTGAAAACGGTTGAAGATACATCACTAACCGAAACGTTGTGTATCAATTAACAAATAAAGACAATGAAAGTCCAAGATTGTAGTGTAATTAAAGCATAACATTGTCTAACACTTTCAAAGAAACAGACAAATATTGTTAGGGCGGTAATTTCTAACATTGCATGAGAAACATTCAATATTGCTTTATATATTTATCGCAGGTAATATTCCAAGTTGTTTTGAAAATCGCACTTCATGTTGATCTAACATAAAATTACATATCTTTATTCATTTAAATGATACATACATGGTTGATTAAAAGTCACTTAACCATTTAAAAATTAAATAACTTTCTTACTCTTACTTATTTTATAAGTTTCTTTTTACATATTAATATACAGATCTTTAAGTAGTGGCAGCAAGATGGGAACATGACCGTCACGTTTTCTTGTTCTGACGGCCCTAGATTTCTTTTTATGGGGATATTTAAAACAGTGACTTTATATTAAGCCCTAAATTCTTGCTTAGGGTTTTTAATTTTCGAGATTGGCATCCCGTTTTAAAATCCTTGGATAAAAAACCAAATCCCGGTATCCTTGCCTGGTACAGTTTTTTATTTCACTTAAATAACACCTTGCTTTTAATGCGTAGAATGTGTCAATCTAAAATTGACACCGAGAATTATTTAAGGAGAATCATTTAAAGAGAAATGCACACTTTCGTACGAAACCTTACAATTTAAATTGGTTACAGGAATAGATGTGCTAGTCAAATTTCTTGCACTAACACGGAGAAAGTGATATTACATCACATCAAATATTTAAGAAAACATATCGGTGCGTCGCCCGAGATGTTAGAGTACGTTCCTAACGTAATAAAACAGAACTTTCCACCTACGGGTTACCTCAACCGCACAGATAGCTGTACTCGCGTAAGAAACGGAGAAAGACTTTCCAGCTACGGGTCCTAACTCGACCGCATAGATAGCTGTACTAAAACCCGTCGCTTTGCCGACCCATTTTATTGGTCTATTTCCTTGACGCGCGCGTGTCGTACTCTAATGACGCTCTTTCCTTCACCGTCATCCTACGGGTCCGGTGTTCTGATTGGATGCTACGTCATTCCAAGCTCAGGCAACGTTCGTATACATCGAAGCGCGGTTTTCTTTGTTGCACGGTTTTTAGATTGTGAATAGGGAATTTTATTTACACTTCAGCTATGTTGCCACGATTATAAGGGAAATTTACTGATAAAAAATTAGATTTTATTATTTTATTAAGATTTAGAAGGAAATGTTAGCGTACTCACGGCTATAGAAAAATAGCTTTCAGGTTGCAAGATGTGTTTACGCAACACTATTATCATGTAAAAAATCGGGATTTTTGAGATTGCCATACCCCAATCTCGGAATTTTATGAACTAAAAACAAGCCGGGATCTCATCCAAACTTTACTTTTGCTCAGCTGAAGGAGATTAAGCGTCATAAAATTGGAATCATGAACATAGTTACTTTTTAAGCAGGTATTGAGAGTGCCATAGAAAGAGCTCGTCTTTGTGAAGAGGAACACGGGGGTTATTTAAAAGTTAAAAGATGGTATTTTTGGTGTTTAAGGCAAAAAACCTCCAAAATGTGTACTTTATAATGGTAAAAAGACACTTACCAAATAATTAAAAATAAAAAAGTTTTTCATTTTTAAATGGTAACGTGACTGTTGGAACGCCCCAGTGGGATCCGTGGGCAAAAAAATAGGTGAGGCCAAAGTCCGGATCAATGTCGCAGATCGCTTATTAGTTTTAAAATTTACACACAACTTATAATCTATTTAAATGTGATGGAGTAGAAGTAATACTTGTTGGTTTTAATGTAATATACATTTAAGTAAGAAAATGCCTGGTGAGGCCTGGCCTCACCTGCCTCATGCTACTGATCGCCACTGGCCCGCTCTGTAAAACTATCACTAGGTGAGCTTAATTTATCGCCATAACATATTTCATTTGTTTAACAAAATGCCCGCACAGTATAATATATTTTCATTTTTGCTTTTTTGCTTATTGCTGCTTATTACATAACTTATCACATTAATCCTATATAGAGTATAAAAAACAGTATTAAAATCTTTGTTGGGTCACCCAATGAGGACTGAACAGGGCTATATTTTTAGCTTTCGTCATATTTAAAAACAATGTGAAATAGCTATCTTATGTATTTTTCCCGAGGAATCCTGAAGAACACGCTAGAAAATGATTTTAATTTTAAAAATAAATAAATAAAAATAAAATTAACATTTTCTTTATTGGAACATCTAGGTTTATTGGTTTGTTAAAAAAACGTTTTTACAAAAAAATCCAACTAATTTTTATTAACAACATAATTAATTTAGTTCGTATGGCAAATTTGCTATTTAAATTGGAAAATAGAAGAAGAAATATCAGAACATAAAACACAATATTCTGTCCATGTCTAGTGTTTATTACTACTTTTAATATATATTTAAAGTTAAGCGACGCCCATAGATAACCTAACTTTAGATATATAATGGCTAATCGCATTTATGGCAAGTTTATGCTAGCGCGGACTAAACAAACGATAGTGTCATTTAGCATGCGTATTTAAAAAGCAGGAACAGTGCCGGACTTAGAATCAATTAAACGCGTAACTGTCGACATTACACGGTCTTATGTCAGTTCAAAAACGGCAAACAGAAAACAGAAGTTTGAACGCTTTCTGTATATTTAAAGGATTTTGCTTTGGTTGGGGACCACTAAAGGGATCGTGTAATACACTGTCACCTGTCGTGCATTTGACTGGACTTGCAAATGGCCGTACAATAAACGGTTTTTTGCGAGAATGGAACGATCTTATAGACAGAAGGGTAAAAAAAATGTTGGTAAAAATAACGTTTACTCTTTTCCTGCTTAGACTTATATTTCCGATAGCGAGAAAAGGATATTGTAAACATCTTAAATGTATTTATACAAAACGAGCATATATTTACTAGAGGCAGCCTTGTCGTTTGGCAGTGCGAGAGAGAAAAAATAATCATAGTATAACCTTTCTCCGTGACTCCAACGTGCCGATTGATCGACGCGGAAAAACCGACCAATCAGCACGCAGAGCGGGGTATATATATTCCTTTAACCGATCAATGAGCAGATTGGAGGGAGAGAAAGGTTATACCGCTATTCTTTCTTTCTTGCACAAATGTTCGCTTTTTAAGTAGGTATATGCTCCAAGGGAATACGTTTTATGTTGTAACCATGGTTACTGACTTTAGATTAATGCGATACATTGTTCAGATTTTTTTAATCCGAAATAAAAAATAATAGTGAATTTTTTTCAATTGTGATTGTGTTACAAAAATACGTATTAATAAAACAAAAAGTTAATTCTTAGATAAGCCACAAGAGTCATGTTTAGTCGCATTCTTCATTTTTTATTATTACTAACTATAACGCATCAGTTGTGAACCACTATCAAAATTCGTGGCTTTCCATAGCTGTAACATTTAGAAGAACTAATGATCGATATACATTTATAACTTTGACAAAAAATGCAAAATCATAATAATATTGTCAAGGTTATAAAGTAATTATAAACAAAGCATTAAAATGTTTTAAACTTTTATGGCGTGATCTTGTTAGGTATGTATATAAGAAGGGCTCCACGACGCGAAAAATTTATACGACAATTATTCAAACATTTTTTTTAATGTACAATAAAGACGAAAGTTCGAAACAATATTGTTAATTAACAGTTGTCTAGCTTATTGAAAAAATAACTTTAAGTTAAATTTTAAACGGAAATAAATTCTTTAAAGTGTTCTGAATAAACCATACTTTTTTCATTTTTTTTTCCTGGGGTGTTCATATAAAAAAAGTTAACTTTATGTGTTTTCTTTGGTTCAATTCAAATCACTTTTTTACGTGTACTTCAGGAGGAAAGCTACAAGTAGGTGTGCCCTGTTCAGTCCTTGTTGGTTGACCCTATATTTTTAAAATTTTTGTATAACTTAGAGGTTGGAGCGCGCAACGAAAGAAGAATTTGTGCCGTCAACTGTAACAGAAATGCTGGTTTTGAAGTAGTCCACGGTTTGTTGGATAGAATTATGTTGCTGCTAGAAGTTCCTTGGTCACAGGACAAAGGAAATGTGGGCTATTATCTGAGGGCTGCAGATGGTAAGATTTGTCATAATTATTGTTTTTATTTATCCATGAAACTTCTGAAGATTTTTAGCCAAATTTATGACTGTTGTTGAAATTAAAATAGAGTCCACTATTTACTTACGTAAAAATCTAATATGGCCCCAATAGGAAGAAATAAAGTTGATGATGGTGGCCGAGTGACGAAACGTCGGATTTGAAATCTAAAAGCACTATCAGCTAGCGCGAAAAAAGTGGAAATGTGCAAATTATTTTAAAGTCTGTTTTGAAATTAGGAAAAATTCAAATGATTTTCGAAAATTTCGGTTTTTCTCGGATATCTCCGGAAATACTCAGAATTTTAAAACTTCTATTTCTATCTATCTTTTTATTTTCTGAAATTCTAATAGTGAGGGTCGAACGGTCGACGGCCCCACAACAACATATCCTCTTTTAATTGATCAGTTAAAATATTGGTTATGTAAATATTTCCGAAAAGAAGTAAAAAATGGAGTAAAGCACCTTTTTATTATATTTCTCAAAATTTTTAACGAAAGCGTAATCTCAGATACAACTAAGTTGGCTTAAATCGACCATTTTTGAAGACAAAAATCTGTCATAAAAATTTGAAATCCAGAGGTTAAATTTGTGAAATATATATTTTTATATCTAAACTGTGGTAAACAAGTCTTTTATATGAATGTTTTACTTTACCCAAGCTTTCGTTCTGTTTACAGATCCATCTTACTTCCCTGGTCGATGTGCTGAGATAATCTATAATGGATTACCAATCGGGAAAATCGGCGTCCTGCATCCCGATGTTTTGACCAAGTTTGAGCTGACCAATCCCTGCTCAGCTGTCGAATTTAGTATTGAACCTTTTGTTTAAAATTGTTTAATACAGTTTACCTTATATTTGGAACTACCAAACTACTTTTTTGTAACACAGCAAAATAAATTATTTAAAAAAAAGATAACTACACCTTTTTTACTTGAACTAACACTTTTAGCCTTGATAAAATTTATTAGAAATGTATCCTTTTTTTTAGAAAGAATTTTAATTCACCCTGTAATATATAAGTAATCAAGCAACCAACTGTACATTAACCTGAATGGTCAGTGGTTGTTTATTAGGCGTTAGTTTGTATTTTGCGTTGCATACCATAGAATATAAAACTGCTGCCCTCTGTAAATAAGGAAGGCAACTAACATAACAAAGGGACAAAAATTATAGGATACTTTAAAATTATTAATAACATGTTCTTTTGAATTGAAATGAATAAACATTTACAAAAAAATGTATGTAAAAATCAAGGATTGTGTAAAAAAAGAAGTTGGAATATAGTGAAAATAAGGTTAGTTTGATTTTTAATTTTAATGATGAATATCTCGTAAACGACACGTTGCCGAAAAAAAAATTGCAGATTCGTAATCAGCGCCCGTAAAAACCCCCCTAATACCAAATTTGGTCAAAAATTGGAGACAATTACCAAAATATTTTTTCGGCAACGTTTCGTTTTCGCGATATTTATCATCAAAGTTGAAAATCAAACTAACCTTATTTTCACTATATTCCCCCTTCTTTTTGTACACAATTCTTAATTTTTACTCTAAAGTGGCACACAATATTTTATAAACACCTTTTAAAACCTTGTTGCGAACTTTCAAGTTCAAAGGCAGCAGCCATATACTTATAAAATAACTAGTGTATACATGGTTGCGGCCACGTTGGGGCGTGTGAATGTGGATGTTTGCAATTAAATGGAAAAAACGTGTAAAGTAAATATAAAAACAAGTTTTTAAAAGGTGTTTGTGAAATATGTGTGGCAATTTAATATTAAAATTTAAAAAAAAATCTGAGTCGTAATTAGCGCCCCAAAAAACCCCTGTATACTAAATTTGGTCAAAATCGGAGAGGAGGCAACTTTCGAGACAATTACCAAATTTTTTAACTCTCAGTGAGTTCGACGTATTCGTGGTAAATATTGAATAAATTTTAAGCTAAAACAATAATAAACTCTGGTTAAACTGGTTAAAACTAAAAACTAACTTCATAATGTGAGTACTATATGTAGGAGAAACTTTAGTTGCCTATGAAAAAGAAGAAAAATTTAATATTTTTAGTGGCGCCATCTATTAAAAATTGGTCTATACCTACAAATAAGCAAGTTTTATGGGAAAAATCATGCCGCATTCCTAATAAAGATGTCGCGACGGCGTGGGAACGAAAATACGGAACTTCGTTTTTGTGTCGGCCATAGTAGAAAATGGCGACTGCAAAGAATTTAATGTGAACCGAAGTGTACTTTGATTAGTGACGGTAAAGTGATTTTAGCTCGTAGTTATCGAGAAAAACGCGAAAAAAAACAGTTAGATTGCGATGCAAATATGCAGAATGTACCGCAGAATACGGGCGCCGACGAATCGAAATTAGAAAAAGTGAACGTTCAGCACGATATAGGGAACATTTCGTCGACTCCCCAATCGACAAATTCGACTCCGACCAAATCTGAAACGGAAACATATTCGGAAAATCGGAGATTCATGTCGGAAACATCGGAAAGCGAAGAGGATTCAGTCTCTGAGGTAGGTTTTTGTTAAATTCCTTGCTTTCGCTTGTTTTTCCGCTTAAAAGATCGCCTCGGGCCTTGGTATCAATGAACTTATGGCTGAGAGACATCTTGTGGAATTCAATTGTGCACTTTCCGCCGCTCGCCCTTTGCATTTTTTCAAAGATTAATCGCCACAACCACGTTTTTTGTACAAATATACTACTTATATAAGATATTCTGGCGGCGGAGTAGTCTATCGCCCATTGTCGTGCCGTCGGAAGTTTCCCAGTTAATTTGAGTAATCCAGGTAACACGTCACGTTGTTTTTTTTGTTGTGTTAATTCGAATCATCCAGCCGACGGCGATTAACATTTCTTAGCTTTTGCGTCCCGCTTATTCATTCCACTAAAATTTTCCATGAATTTACAAAAATGGACGTCCAGTTCAATGTCGATCGCCTCGTTTTTTGACGTTTCCAAATAGTTTTATTTGCAACAATTCGTTTTATAAATAATCAAAGCGGTGTCGAAACCTTTTCAACTATCAAAAGTAATTAGTTAAACCGTGCAATTTGCGGATTATTTTGCACGTAAAATCCAGTAGGCCATTGCCCACTATTGTTTTTTTCCAGTCTGTCATTGGTTAACTAATTGCTTTCAATCAAATCATAAGTAATAAATTTGATGGTAAAATAGTTAAAAATGTCAATTAAAGGTGCACCTTATATATTTTTTCCAAGAATAACATTTTATTGATCTTTGAACTGTTCTTTTTTTACTTTCACTGTTCATTGTTTTTCACTTCATAGACTCTTATAAGAACTCAGTATGTTTAATTCTTTTGTTTTGGATCATGCTGTGTGGGTAAGTAAGAGAACCTTGATTGTTTATTTTTCCTTCTACTGTGTGATATCACATGACAAGCATAAAAATTACCCTGTAGAAGGCCACACAACACAAAAACCTAAACATTTCACACCTCTGTTTTTGTTAATAAATCATTTAATGACATTTAAGCTGATTAAGTATAAGCCAATCATAGCAGTTTTTATCAATATTTATACATGTGCAAATAATCTTCATGAGGTTAATCACTTTTTGCAAAAATATGCGATTAAAATGTCCACATTACTTAGGCAACAATAAGTGAGGTTAGGTTTTGTGATTATTCCTATATGATAACTACAATTTAAGTTTTGTAAAATGAATTCTTGCTATTTGATATCAAGTTGTGAATTCTGATACAATGCTTTTTATTTTAAGATATCCCTGTTTTAGAATGTAAACTTATCCTTGCAAAATATTTGATATAATGTATTTAGATATTATAAGAAACTATGAAGGTGGTTTAATAATAATACATATTTATGTCTTTCAGTATATTTTAGGGTAATTTTCTCGAAAGTTGCCTCCTCTCTGATTTTGACCAAATTTGGTATACGGGTTTTTGGGGCGCTGATTACGAATCTGAAAAAATATTTTTTCGGCAACGTTTCGTTTTCGAGATATTCATCATCAAAGTTAAAAATGAAACCAACCTTTTTTCACTATATTCCCCCTCCTTTTTGTACACAATTCTTGATTTTTACACTAAAGTGGCACACAATATTATATAAACACCTTTTAAAACCTTGTATTTTTATTGATTTTACGCCTTTTTCCATTAAATTGCGAACTTTTAAGTTTAAAGGCAGCAGCCATATTTGTTTACAAAAAGCGTAGTGTATACATGGTTGCCGCCACGTTGGGGCGTGTAAAAGTGGAGATTTGCAATTAAATGGAAAAAAGGTGTAAAATAAATATAAAAACAAGTTTTAAAAGTTGTTTGTAAAATATTGTGTGCCAATTTAGTGTCAAAATCAAGAATCCTGTGCAAAAAGAAGGAGGAATAGTGGAAATAAGGTTAGTTTGATTTCCAACTTTGATGATGAATATCTCGAAAACAAAACGTTGCCGAAATTTTTGCAGATTCGTAATCAGCGCCCCAAAAAAACCCCCGTATACCAAATTTGGCCAAAATCGGAGAAGAGGCAACTTTCGAGACAATTACCCAATTTAGTATAAAAATCAAGAATTCTGTGCAAAAAGAAGGAGGAATAGTGTAAATAAGGTTAGTTTGATTTTCAACTTTGATGATGAATATCTCGAAAACGAAACGTTGCCGAAAAAAAGTTTTTGCAGATTCGTAATCAGCGCCCCAAAAACCCCCATATACCAAATTTGCTCAAAATCGGAGGAGACAATTTTCGAGACAATTACCTATTTTAGTTTAAATTGCTGGATTTTTTCATTTTTAATTATTTTAGGGCTGGGTTAAATTATCTATAAAGTTATTTGTATGAAAGGCCATGTAAAAAGTTAAAAAATTACCCAATTAGGTACTTTTGGTAAAACTTTACTTATCAAACACTGGTCCTAGGGGTTTGATGATTTTTTGCAAACAGAGTTTTTTTTAGGCGCTGATCATGAATAGATTTTTTTTTTCTGGAACCCCCTACTTTTTGATATGAGGCTTCCAAGTGGACTAACCTCAAAATGAAATATATTTCCTAAAATTCTTCCTTCTTGAAACTGATTACCATTAATACACTAATTGGGCACTTACATATTAAATAAATACACTTAAATTTTATAATATTTTAATGTTTATTTTTAGTTAAAAACAACTAACAACTCAAATAATTTCAGTGCTTTTATTCTTGATGTTTTACTTAATAATGAATTAGGCAACCATTTATACATGTACCAGCAATGTAAGGAAAACTGGACTCATTTGAGGAGTTTTTTACTAAAGTAAGCAATAAAATATTGTAAATTTAAGTGTATTTGTTTAATATGTAACTGCCCAACCAGTATATGTTCCCATTTGATACTAATCAGTTTAAACAAGAAGTTTTAGGAAATATTGACCATTTTAAGGCACAATTTGTGTTCTGGTGTACCTTCTGGCCGTATATCTGGCCTTTCCCTATGAAAGCGGTTCTATCAGCTTTCTGTTTAAAGCCAGGGAACTCTTTTCCCTATAAAAGCGGTTCTATCCGCCTTCTGTTGGGATTCAGGGATCCCTTGCTAAGCACCTGTGACTTCAGGGGCAAATTTCGAAAAGTATTCACCTATTTCGGTCAGCACACCCTTGTCTGCTTGTGACCTTTGTCACTTTTTTCCTATGAAAGCGGTTCTGTCCGCTTTCTGTTTGGAGCTAGGGAAGTAATAGTCCACCACAGCAAAGCCCCGCATTAGCACAGTAAAGCTAGATACTCCAAAAGATCGCCCTGTATTTCAGAGGCACCATTGGAGACACCTGTTTAAGGCACAGGATGTCATTTACTCATCAGCACGGTATGCTAACACCTTGAGTTAAGCTTTGTGTTGTCTTAGCTTCGTATCCGTCCCATATGCTAGTGGCGGGTTGGAGTTGCCGATAACCGGCAACTCCAGTGCATGTTACAGAAGATCCTGCTGGGCCCAACCATGACATCGGTGCGAACACAGCGGGGTGCCATTTTGAGGTTAGTCCACTTGAAGGAATCATAACTCAAAAAGTAGATGTTGTCCGAAAAAAATAATTTTGTATTAGTGATCGGGACTCTCACTTATTATTTCTTACACATATTCTGCAGTGTTTGAAAAAAAACTGCCTGTTGCTGTGCAGGCAAGCACTCAGTTGCTCCTATAGTACCAGCAACAAAATAGTTTCGGATGATCCACTAATTTGTTTTAATTTTTTTTCGATTACATGCTTCCTTGAATTTAATTTTTTACAACGTTATCGACGGCAGTGATTCTGTTGCTTTGCAGGCAGGCACTCAGTTGCTCCCATAGTACCAGCAACAAAATAGTTTCTGATGATCCACCAATTTTTTTTACTTTTTTTTTTTCATCACATGCTACCTTGAATTTAATTTTTCACCACGTTATCGACGGCAGTGATTTTGTTGCCGTGCAGGCAAGCACTCAATGCTCAAAACGGTCATTTAATACCAAAGGGCATTAAAATCAATTAACACGTTTTCAAAAATTTCAGGATAAATCAGTAAGTTCCCTTTTAGCGATTTATTTTGACATCAAAAGTCTCAGAAAATTTTTTATACGTATTTTTCGGACACACTGTAAATTTAACTTGGCACTAACTGAAATAAAACCTGAATCAAACAAATTGGATCGGATCCAAAACATTTAAAATACTAAAAATCACCTAAGCGATTCTAGGATTTAACCACCTGGCATAAAAATGTGTTTTCTATCATAAATATTTGTTTTGAAATATAAAAACATTTTTATTTTGAGATGTTGCTACGACTGAGACCCTAAACTCAATCAGTGGTTGCTATAAAATTATCATTTTAGAGTTGTAAAATGTTTCAATTAACCAAAGTAAATTTATATTAATGGTGCACTATACTACAGGTCATCGCACTGTGCTTCTTACCAAATAATTAAAAACTAAGACCAATTACTGCTATGCTGTGAGTTAATTTTTAATGAGTATTTTAATTAATAAAGTAATTATAGAAATCGGGAATTATCGTCTAAACCTGAACTTCATTGGGAAAGTTTTATAATCGTCGTTTTTAGGCATTTAAGGCAGCTAAACTAAAATATATTTAAAATTCACATTGCAGTGGAAAAAAATTGAATATCGTCTAAACCTGAACTTCATTTGGAAAGTTTTATAATCGTCGTTTTTAGGCATTTAAGGCAGCTAAACTAAAATATATTTAAAATTCACATTGCAGTGGAAAAAAATTGAATATCGTGCAGTGATAAAAATATTATTTTTGGAATGTGTAGCACCAAAACAAATTCATTACAGATTAATTAAAGGAGAGCAAAATTTAAGAGTATTAAAGTTTAACGTTATTTAATAGATTAATCCCAGCAATGTCCAAAAATTCTATAACTCTAGGCGAATATTCTGAAGGACCTTAAGAAGGATCCCCCCTTTAAATTAAAGGGAAGCAAAATTATTAAAGCACTAAAACTTGTAGACTTTGATGAAAAATATCAAAATTTCATGGTTTTCACTGGATTCTGGGTTTGAGCAATGTCCAAAATATCTATAACGTTAGGCAAATCTTCTGAAGGACCTTAGGAAGGATCTCCCATATGGATTAAAGGGGAGCAAAATTTTAGACCATCAAAATTAAACGTTATTTATTCTATAACTCTAGGCGAATATTCTAAAGGACCTTAGGAAGGATCCCCCCTTTGAATTAAAGAGAAGCAACATTATTAAAGTACTAAAACTTGTAGAATTTGATGAAAAATATCAAAATTTCATGGTTTTCACTGGATTCGGAGTTCAAACAATGTCCAAAATATCTATAACGTTAGGCAAATCTTTTGAAGGACCTTAGGAAGGATCTCCCATATGGATTAAAGGTGAGCAAAATTTTAGACCATCAAAATTAAACGTTATTTATTCTATAACTCTAGGCGAATATTCTGAAGGGCCTTAGGAAGGATCCCCCCTTTGAATTAAAGGGAAGCAAAATTATTAAAGTACTAAAACTTGTAGAATTTGATGAAAAATATCAAAATTTCATGATTTCCACTGGATTCTGAGTTCAAGCAATGTCCAAAATATCTACGTTAGGCAAATCTTCTGAAGGACCTTAGGAACGATCTCCCCTATGGATTAAAGGGGAAAGCAGAAATCCTTTGAAAAAGAGAAGCCATTAAAAGTATAAACTTGTAAATTTGATGAAAATATAAATTTCATGGTTTTCACTGGATTCGAGTTCAACAATGTCCAAAATATCTATAACGTTAGGCAAATCTTTTGAGGACTTAGAAGGACAATGTCAAAGGTGAGCAAAATTTTAGACCATCAAATTAACGTTATTTATTTATAACTCTAGGCGAATATTCTGAAGGGCCTTAGGAAGGATCCCCCTTGAATTAAAGGGAAGAAAATTATTAAGTACTAAACTTGTAGAATTTGATGAAAAATATCAAAATTTCATGATTTCCACTGGATTCTGAGTTCAAGCAATGTCCAAAATATCTACGTTAGGCAAATCTTCTGAAGGACCTTAGGAACGATCTCCCCTATGGATTAAAGGGGAGCAAAATTTTAGACTATCAAAATTAAACGTTATTTATAAGAAAAATTTTAAAAATTAATATTTCGGCGAATTTCTTAATTTCAGCAATGTCCAAAAATTTTATAATTCTAGGCGAATCTTTTGAAGAACTTTAGAAAGGATCTTTCATATGAATTAAAGGGAAGAAAAACTACTTAGACAAAGTAGGAAAAGACTTCGCATAACAGTAGGATTGCTAACAGGGCATGATAACCTAAGACAACACCTACACAAGATAGGCTCATGCAATGGGGACCCAAGTTGCAGAATGTGCGACGAGGGGGATGAAACATCCTACCATATCCTGTGCGAATGTGAAGCATTGAATCACAAGAGACCGGTATTATATAAGCAACCGGAAATGAGCCTACAGGAATATATCAACCAACCAGTCTCAGAATTATACTTGAAGAGTGAGTGAGAAGAATAGTGACTTGTAGAAGGAAGAAGACTAATATGAGGATTGATATAAAAAATAATAGGAGATTAGGCACAAAAAGCCCATGAGGCTGCGCTGCCTCCGGTAGTGAATCAAGACGGCTCCCAGGGAAGAAGAAGAAGAAAAGGAGAAAATTTTAGAGAATTAAAATTTGCCGTTATTTAATAGAAAAAAATCAAAAATTTGCTATTTCGACGAATTTGTTAATTCCAGCAATGTCCAATAATTCCATAACTCTAGGCGTATCTTCTGAAGGATCTCCCATGCGAATTAAAGGGAGAAAAATTTTAGAATATCAAAATTTCCCGTTATTTAATAGAAAAATTCAAAAAAAATGCTATTTCGACAGATTTGTTAATTCCAGCAATGTCCAAAAGTTCTATAACTTTTGGCAAATCTTCTGTAGGACCTTAGGAAGTATTCCTCATTTGAATTAAAGGGGAGCAAAATTATTAAAGTACTAAAACTTGTAGAATTTGATGAAAAATATCAGAATTTCAGGGTTCCCACTGTCCAAAAATTCTATAACTTTAGGCATATCTTCTGATAGACCTTGGGAAGGATCTCCAATTAACTAACGAATAAACATAATGTTACAGACTTTAAAAATATCTGTTTAGTTAGAATTATAAAAGGTTAGAATTATTTTATTTAGGTTAATAATTTATTAAAAATAGGTTACTTTAGTTTTTCCCTTTTTCGACGGTCATTGCGGATTATCCTGAGGGCGCTGGAGACATCTATTTAACACTTTTCTTGCATCCTGTAGTAAAAGAATTCTTCCAGCAAATTCTAGACTTTTCCATTCTTTTCCACATTACTATATAAAGCGCGAAGGAAATCCGCACGGGCCAGTTTAGTTTTGTATTCCAAAGAGATAAGAACTTGACAGACAGTTAAAGGTTAAAGAGTTGTCATAATTACGTTACGTTAAAGTGTTACCATAGAAACGTTTGTAAACCTGATATCCAATAAAAAGGTGTAAAACCAGGATCCGTGTTTTTATACGGGGTGTCACGGAACAATAATAAGTTTAACATAAATTATAAACATTTCGAGCATAAAAAACATTTAAAATCGCACATTGTCCAATGTCAGTCATTGCCCCGCCCAAGTGACCCAACTTGTATGTTGATTCTGTAAACTTTGGTTAAGTTCCCGACTGGATTCCCATTTTCAAGAAACCGATTTTTAGTTTGAAAAAATTAAATTTCATTCTGATAGGTTGCAAGCTTTTGCAACGCAATCGTAAGCTGCGTTTCGTTAAGTATATTCTCAACTATCTCCTAATATTTAAAAAAATCAACTGATATACATTTTCGATTTTATTCACATGCAGATACGAATTTAGATAAGCAATAACTTCCTTTATTTCAAAGTTTGGCCTCTATAAAAGAGAATTAGGACGCCGAACTACTTCCTGTTCTTAGCTCTAAGTCCCCAACGGCATTTGTCACCTAAATAACTGAGATGTTTTCGACAATAATTTCCCTTGTTTTCTCGCAGGGTACCGACGATAAAAATACCCGTAAAAAGCCTTGATCCGTGAGCCATGATCTAAATAAAACATTAATGCAGTTAGGCTGCATTTAAAATTTATCCACCTCGCCTGACGAAAAAAATACATTCATTATGTATGTATCGATTCGTAAATACGCGTTGAAAAATCGGTCTAATATATTTTTAGAGCAGTTTGGTAAAAAAAGTGTACATGCATAGCGTTTTCCATTGACGGAAATAGGGTGCGTTATTCGTATCCTGCGGGAAATACTATATACAGGGTGTCCCAGAATTAATGGGACACAGAACAACAGCAGATTCGTTAGGTCGAAATAATGCAATTAACGTAAATTTGCCTTATCCCAAAGTTGATAATAACCAAGATACAGGGTGTCAAACTTTTAATTTTGTTTTTATTTTTTCGGGGGTAATACCACGAGTAGTACCGATAATTTTCATGAAAGCTTGTTATTTATAATATTATAATGCCACGAGTTCGAAGGACGAGTGGAATTTGTATAACAAGCTTAAATTAAAATTATCTGCTTAAATTTTTATGCACGAGCGGTATTTAGGGAGAATATTTCTAAAATGGAGAAATATGGGAGTATTATACTATTAAAAATGTTTTTTTGTCATACAATTTTTAATTTTATGCAACATAATTAAAACTATAACTGAAATCGTTTTTTTAATTACTTTATTTCTTCATCGTGTACATGACCAAATCGACTCATTTTGACTGATTTTGACGTTTCTAATTAACAATACAAACAAACAGGTTCGATTGTTCTGTGTTTGTAAGTGGATATACCACGTTGTCTAGGCAACATGAAATTTCTGCTGAATTTTTTTTTATTTTTAGCGTGTCTTATGGGAACATTTATACATGAGTAAAATATTCGTAATAATTTCTTAACCTAATGACATAGCGGTACAAAATTGGGGATTTGGGGGTTCTTTAAGGCAAGAAATTTAAATTCGTCCATGCTTTTTATGTTGCTAGTGGAGGGCGCCAGCTACGGCCTACCGCACTTGTTTTAGACGGCATAACTTTTTTTAAGCTTACTATACTGACCTGTTTATTAAAAAAGAAGTTACTATAATTCCTTCTGCATCAAAAATGTATACTTTATTTAGGTCTCTAGGAGCAACTGTTTTCGAGATAAACGCACTTTAAAGGACCTCGCAATTTTCCTATGAAAAATTGGTTTTGGCTAATTGTTTGCAAAATAGTAATTTTCCACATGCTGATCAAAAGTTTCAATGGGACAAAACCATAAAACCTCTGTACCCCCCCGTCCAAAATCACCCCCAAAGGTCTCCCAAACCCCAGTGACCTTTAAGGCTTAATTTTGGGGGTTGGAGGGGTTTTTAGGTTTTGTGCCCGCGAAGACTTTTAATCAGCGTGTCGAAACTATAACTTTGCAAAGTTAGAAAACAACTGGCCGAAACTCATTTTCCAAAGGAACTAAATTATGTATACATTTTTGACGCAGCGGGAATGGATAGTAACTTCTTTTTTAATAAACAGGTCAATATACTAAGCTTAAAAAAAGTTATGCTATCCAAAACAAGTAGGATAGGCCGTATCTGGCGCCCTCTACTAGCAACATCAAAAGTACGGACAAATTTTAACTTCTCGCCTCAAAGAACCCCCAAATCCCCAATTTTGTAACGCAATGCTTAGTGAAAAATTATTACGAAAAAACAAAAACAAAATTAAAAGTTTGTCACCCTGTATCTTAGTTATTATCAACTTTGGAATAAGGCAAGTTTACATCAATTGCATTATTTCGAGGTAAGGAATGTGCTGTTGCTCTGTGTCACCTTACTGGGACCCCTGTATATTTAGGCCTTGATTTATTTTGTTATTACTACATTCCCAATGACTCTTTATTTTAATCTGTTTTTTAAAAGGAACAAGATTTTTGGATTTATTTTACATATGTAAGTGGGTTTGGTGAGATCTGTTCTCTTTTTTCTGAGTTTAATGCATTTAAATATCGAAGACCATTATAACCTCAGAAACTCAGGTTCAATCAGATTGCAAACTTTGTTCCTTTATCCGTGTCCTAAAACATACTTACATACCAAATTTCAAGTTTCTTCTTCCTCGGAAAGTGTCTCATAATTTTGATGAGTCAACTTTCTTAATTTATTCACAGGTATTTAGAATACCTACAGTATCGGACAAAATTAGAGCGAGTTTTTAAATTTTGTTAGTACTTTTTTTGTACTTAAATAAATCATCCATTCTGTGCCCTTTAAGTTCCATAATTTTATAGTATATTTAAAACTAAAATAACGAATAAACATAATATTTTTAACATAAATTATAAACATTTCGAGCATAAAATACTTTTAAGCCCGCACCATTTTGTCTCCACTTTCATTGGCCAACGGGCCACTCTGTATTCACTAGGCACTGCCAAACACTGAGACATTGTAAAAAAATTATACAGGCCTATAAATCTGAGGTACCACAGAAAACAATAAAAAGGACTTTAGGGTATCAAAACAGGTTTTTTCAAAAATTATCCAAAATTTTCGGCGTCATGGAAGGGTTGTAAACTTGAAATAAGGGGAGAGAAAAAGAAGAACAACAAAGCAAGAGGATCGGAGAATTAAAAGACTTACAGAGTTCTCCACGATTATCTGCAGATCAGATTCTAGCAGAATTGGGTATGCAAAATATATCTTCGAGAACCGTCCAACGTCGTTTAAGGGAAGCCGGACTTTCTGGAAGAAAACCAACAAAAAAAACCATTCCTGTCAAAAAAAAAATCGAGATGCTCGGATGCTGTTTGCCACTCGTCACCTACACTGGACCGCCAAGGATTGGAGGAAAGTATTATTTAGTGATGAGTCGAAGTTCAATATTTTTGGTAGTGATAGTGCAGTTTATTCATCGATCTAGTAAAAAAAGACTTGACCCTAAGTACGTTATTGGCACAGTGAAGCACGGCGGTGGCAACATATTGGTTTGGGGTTGCTTTTCTGCGTATGGAATGGGTCCTTTTAAAAAATTTGTAATAGGATGGATCGATTTTTATATCGAGTGATATTAGATGTTATGCTACCGTGTGCTGAATGGGACTTTAAAATGTATGTTAAGCACGATAACGACCCCAAACAAACGGCAAAAATAGTTAAGGAGTGGTTAAGCCAAAAAAATGTTAAAGTTTTGCAATGGCCAGCACAATCTCCAGATTTAAATCCCATTGAAAACCTCTGGGTGAGAGTTAAAAAAATGCAATGAAAAAAATATGGAAAAAGCATGTCAGTTATGGGAAGAAATCAAAAATATTTGAAGATCTATAGATGATAAAACGGTATAGAACTTAATCTCCTCAATTCCAAAAAGATGCCAGCAAATTATTGCAAACAAAGGATACGGGACAAAATACAATTTTTTTTTATTGATTGTTTATTATCATTTAGATATTAGAATTTTTTTTTTTTTTTTCGTAGTAATAATAACTATATTATTTTGTAATAGCCTTTACAATAAAAGTTATCCATATTTAGTACTATTATTTTAATTTAGTTCATTATAATGGAACACATCATCTCGTAAATTATAAAAATAAAAAAACGCTCAATTTTTTTCCATTGATGTAAATTTTACCAAAAGGTTTAAAAAAATTTTTTTAAAAACACACTGGGTGTCAGGCCGGGGTTTTGGGCCCGGCTCCACCGGGCCCAGATAAGCACCTCATTTTATACATTTCGCTGGCTTTGCCGCGTGGACCCCCATTTTGGGTGTTTTTTTTCCAAAAAAATTTTTCTAAAATCTGTCTTAGGTATCGGGCCCCCTTTTCCCCCCCGTTAGTCACTTTCCTCCCGCTCCCCCGTTTCTTTTGTCCCCCTTTGGAGTAGCGGGCCGTCTTGCGATTGAACATTATTATTTTATGTTTTTTTTCATTGGGTTTTCATTTTTTTAATAAAATGGCATTTGTAATGGTTGACTTATTTTTCATTCAATTTTATCCGTCTTTTTTAAACCCCCAGGGATGAAGTTTAAAAATTTTTAAACCTTTTCTATTTTTTTGGGGGAATTAAAAAATAATCAAAAAAAATCCATATTTCAATTTAAAAAAAAAATTTTTTTTTAAAACTTTTTTTCCTTTCCCTTTTCCCCAAAAAAAAACAAAAAAATTTAAAAATTTTTTTTAATCTAATCAATTTAAACCAGAAATAAAGTTCAGAACCAATTAAAACTTTAAAAGAAGGGTTTTTTTTCAAACTTTTTTTCCCTTTTTTCCCCAAGGATTTATTTAAAAATATTTAAAAGATAATCATGTATTTTACGGAACCTTTAATTTGGGTTATATAATCTTTTCGCCTAAATGCAATACTTTACGAATTATAATCAATAAATCGAATTTTCAGGATTTTTTTTAAGATATACCCGTGGAATTCGATTTTTTTCTTATAACTTGTAAAGTATTGCATTTAGACGAAATGATTATATAACCTAAATTAAATATTCCGTAAAAATACATAATTAATGTCCTATAAAATTTCTTGTAGGTTTTATAGTTTTTGAGATATTGACGTATAGAATTTTCTTTGGCCTAAATTTAAGGTAAGGAACAAGATATCGAGATACGGTTTTCGCGAGCTTGTTTAGGCATTATTTAGCTACTTTTTCAGGAAAAAAATATACCAATGCATTTAATTTTTTTGAGAAAATTAACCATTTCCGTCGGAATATCGAAAAAAGCCCTCTAGCGGCCATATGTAAAACTAACAAAGATTCAAATATATTACCTTTAAAGCCCAAGAAAAGGTCTTGTGAACTAGCCTAAGCTTGTTAAAATCGGCTTAGCCGTTTTGAAGATACAGAATGTTTTTACGGAAACCTTTAAATACCCCCCACCACTTTATTTTTAGAGATACAGCAAAAATTGTCAAATAAAAAAGGTTCAAATTATCCTTGACTTTAAAAATCAGGTATTTTTTTGTTAGGTTAATATAGCAAAATTCACAGAAACATAACTTTTTTAGATTCAAGATTGCAGTTACGCCTCCTAGCGGCCATTTCAGAAACTTGAAAATAATTTCCAGCTATTTTTTGATCACTTTTACTAATATGTAATTTTTTCCCAACGCTGTGCGATAGACATTTTCTGAGATACAGCCGGCGTCCTTTCTTATTTGGACACCCGGTACATATAACTTTCATCCCCATTTTAACCTTCCCAACAGATGTAATCCAAAAATATTAAAACAGATCATGTTTAATCATAACCAAAAGCCTAAATACCAATTTTCATACTTCTAAGTCCAGAAATGATAAAGTTCAATAAAAACTTTCACATCCATTCTCCCCCTTTATTCCTAAAAAATTTTTCTAGCCTGTTTTCATCAGGGATAATGTAGGATTCTTATGGTAAAATAATTTTTCAAATCGGTCCAGTAGTTTCGGAGCCTATTCAATACATATAGATTACAGCAGTCAATAAGATAAGAAGCATTCCTTCTCTGGCAGCTCCCAACAGAGCAACACGTAGTGCAACTTTTATGCATCCTTTTACAGTTCGGTTAGAGAGGCTCCGAACTTCCCGCTTCCTTCGTTCCTTCATCCCTAGAGTGTCAAGACTCTGGAACCTGCTGCCCGCAGAATCTTTTCCTTCTTCCCCCAATCTCCAAATATTTAAGTCCCGTGTGAACAAACTCCCTCTCACCACACTAAGACACCCACGGTACGTTAGTACTTAGACATCAGCCTTCGTGGACTGTCTCAAGATAAAAAAAAACAGTTCATTGAATGACATGCTACGACTGACATCTTGAAAATCTCAGCTTTTTTATTGGCAATTTTTTCAAAACATTTCTCTGAGTGAGGGTGAGAGGGTGACGTTATTTTCATACTTTCCTAGCCCTGCCTCTTACCTTTAGCAAAGAAGATATTCAATAAGCAGTAACTTTTGTACCCACCCGGTATTTCTCTACACTTTAATATTTTTAGTGCGTGGAAGGCTGCGCATTTTAATTGTTGTTAATTTCAAATAAGGTCACTGGCAAGTAAATAAATAAATTCAAGGTCATATCGGTAGGACAACCGAAAGCCCAACGGTATCATCGTTTTTCTTTCTCGGTAATTTTCCAGCACATTTTCACATGTTTTTTTTTATTAGATAATTCTCTATACGTGTTTTCTTTTTATTCTAAATCTTTTGTGACAAATTAATTCAAAAAAATCTAGGGTAGCATGTCTGTTTTCCGGCTTGTCTATTGCCGAAGTTTGTAGTTATTTATCAAGGAATTAGTGAATAAAACAAAACCGGAAATGTTAACTGTTAGTGTCCGCTTTGAAATCGGAGCAGATATTTCGCGTTACCAGTGGCGTTACGTAAAGAGATGTGTTTTTTTTAATAGGTAGAGATACGGTGTTAGAAAAAAATACTCAATAAATTTTCTAAAAAAAGTCCCACCTCCCATGTTTTTCCAAATAGCCCACGGCAAGACGCCCTTGTGGCTTTTGAAATAGTCATTTTTAGGTGTGAGTTCCAATTAAGCCTCACTACAACAACAAACATATTTCATAACATTTTTGTAAAGTTCATTCCTAGGTGAAACACTCTGTATATTATTAATTTATATTTAACTACAGCAATAAGCAGTCACCACGCTGCTGGCCCTGAGCAATTCAATATAAAAAAACCCAAAGGTATTTATTTTTTTTTCATTTAATTATTGATTAAGTTTTAACATAGCAACAGAGTTTAATACATTCTGTTAGGAGATTTTTTTTTGCTGCTCAAAGATGTCTTAGAAGACAGACCCGGTGTTGTATTTGTACAGGGTGGCCAACTAAGAATGCGAGGTACTGCACCTGGGAACCTATCCATTGTAAAGGCGTGCGGCAAAAAAGTTATTACTAAAATGGCCAAGAGAAAAACCTGGAAAATATTTTCAAGCTTCTAAAATAGCCGCTAGGGGGCGTAACTGCAATCTTGAATCTAAAAGAGTGATGTTTCTGTGAATTCCGCTATATTAACTTAACAAAAAATACCTGATCTTGTAAGTCGAGGATTATTCGAACCTTTTTTGTTCGAAAATTTTTGCTGTATCTCTAAAAATAAAGTGGTGGGGGTATTCAAAAGTTTCCGTAAAAAACACCCCGTATCTTCGAAACGGCTGAGCCAATTTTAACAAACTTGAACTACTTAAAAAGAGCTGGGCTATAAACTTTATAATATTTGAAGTTTTGTTAGTTTCACATCTCGCTGCTAGAGAGCTCTTTTCGACATTCCGACAGAAATGGTTAATTTTTTCAAAAAAATTAAATGCATTGGTATAATTTTTTCTTTATAACAAAGTAGCTAAATGATGCCTAAACAAGCTCGCGAATACCGCATCTCGAATCTTGTTCCTACCCTAAAATTTAGGCCAAAGAAAATTTTATACATCAATAACTCAAAAACTATAAAAGCTTAAATAAATTTTATATGACATAAATTATGTATTTTTATGAAACCTTTAATTTAAGTTCTATAATCTTTTTGTCTAATGTCTAAAAAATCGAATTTTCAGGATTGTTTTAAGGTATACCCTTGGAATTCGATTTTTTAGATATAACTCTTAAAGTATTGCATTTAGACGAAAAGATTATATAACCTAAATTAAAGGTTTCGTAAAAATACATAATTTTGTCCTACAAAATTTCTTGTAGCTTTTATGGTTTTTGAGATATTGACGTATAAAATTTTCTTTGCTCTAAATTTTAGGTTAGGAACAAGATATCAAGATGCTGATTTCGCGAGCTTGTTTAGGTATCATTTAGCTACTTTTTTATGAAAAAAAACCAATGCATTAAATTTTTTTGAAAAAATTAACCATTTCTGTCGGAATGTCGAATAAAGACCTCTAGCGGCGACATGTGAAACTTACAAAACTATAAATATTATAACATTTATAACCCAAGAATAGCTCTTTTCAACTAGCCCAAGTTTGTTAGAATCGGGTCAGCCATTTCGAAGATACAGGGTGTTTTTTACGGAAACCTTTAAATACCCTCCACCACTATATTTTTAGAAATACAGCAAAAACTGTCAAACAAAAAAGGTTCAGATTATCCTCGATCAGGTATTTTTCTGAATACACCATTATTTTTAAAAAAATTTCAGTTAATATTTAATATCCTAAAAAAATATTTAGTGTGACATACTCGGCTTTGACGCCGAGCGCGCAACTAAAAATGCCGCGCGGAGGCCCATTTTTAGCGTTTAATTAAAATTATAAATAATGGAGATAGAACGCCTGGAGTCCGGACGTTTTTTTATCGGAAATTTCCTCCTCTTCAAGTTTTTTTTTTGCAATTGAAGCTATCTCGTATGGTTTTTGAGTTATCCTCAAAAATCGAAACGATTTTTTTATTTTGTGTTTTGTTAATAACAATTGCAATTTTTATTAGCAAAAAAATCCTCAAAACGCCTTTTTTAGATTTGCATTTCGCGTCGACTAGACTAATAGGAACACATAGACCTATAAGGTGGTCACCTAGATCTCCGGATCGTATACATCTCCATTTTTTTTCTTTGGAGATTGTTGGAAAATAAAATTTATAAAGAAGTCGTCTTAACCCGACAACAACTTAATCCAAGAATTCACGAGGCCTTTTCAGAAATAAAACCATTTACACATCATGAATGCCTTAAAATCCGTTCGTAAAAGATGTCAAGAGCGCATTGAAAACAACGGAGATACTTTCGAACATTTCCGACGATTCCCACCACGGAACGCAATAAATTTTGGGCAAAAGTATTCTCTTCCGCGATTTTCACCGACTACAGCCCGTTTCGTTGCGTTCCGTTACGAAGCAGTGCGCGCTGCCTTATTTACATTACAGAAGTGCGCGTGGACCTTTAATCGGCCAACTCTTATGGAACCGCCAGATCCACTTCGTGCAGACCGGCAAAAACAGTACAAAAAAAAACAGCTTCTTTTAAAGGAAATGGCCACGCCCTAAAATTCAAAATATTCTTTAAGCAAACATTTAAAGTAAATTAGGCAGTTGTTATCTTGATGTTTAATGTTAGTTGAATGTCTTGAAGTTCGTTAACCCAGCGTTCGACTACCACTTGGACTGTCTAGCCATTACCATTGTTTTTATTTTTAGCAGTATATCATGGAAAGTTTTTAAATTTATCAGCTTTATCCTATTAAGCAAGTCCAGAGAACAAGGTAGTGTTAGCAGTTGAATACGTAAAATAAAAATTCGGGTATTTAAGATTTACTGGGTGACTCAAAACTTTTCCCTAAAATTAAGGGGTATTCTTTAAAGTAAATGATTTCAACAGATACACAAAAATACGACATAAAATTAACATTTTCTTGATGGGACATCAATTATTTATTGATTCGTTTTAAAGCGTCTCATTTTTTTCGATACGATTCAGTAAAAGGGATTTTGTATTCGTATGAAAAATTTTCGATTTAAATTATCAAATAAAAAGGATCTTAAACGGTCTTACTTTGCACAAGCATATTATATCCATAACAACAGCAGGTTCAAAAAGGTTTGGATTTCTCTTTCAAGAAAAAAAATATTTCCCATTTTCTAATCTGTATACATTGTAGGTATCACAAATTAGACCCTGCCTAGAATGTTCTTCCCATGTCTGGGGATTGGCGACTTCCACAACTCTTAGCAATCTTGATTCAGTTCAAAGAAGGGCAATTCGCCTTATTAATGAGCCAATTCTTACAGAAAAGCTTTCTTTTCTGACATAAATATAAGCTTTAAAACTCGCTCGTGGTTTTATTATGATATGCGTGAGATCTGTATTAAAAGTATTAACTTTAAACAATTTTGGTAATAAAAAAACGACTAGCAGGAAAATGGGGATGAAAACGCATTTTTCTGTTAGGCAGGTATATTGCCGTCCCGATGAAATGTAAAAGTCTAGAAATATGATACTTTCAAGATTTTAAAAAGTCTGTAAAGTCAACCTTACATATACGGGTGAAAATAAAATATTTTACCAGTAATTCACTCAACTGGAGAAGTGGTATGGTTGAAAATGGACCCCAAACAAGTTAGCGGACTTGGACCCTCAAACATAAAATACAAATCTTAGCATATGAGCTTAAAACATTTTTTAATTTTTGTAAAGAAAGTCATTTTTATTTTTTGAAAACTGGCGTCCAGCGGCAAAGCCGAACTGCGCGGGGCCGAAACGCAATGTTAAGGGCTCTAAAATCTTACTCCCCTTTAATTCGTATGGAAGATCCTTTCTACAGAACATTTGCCTAGAGTTATAGAATTTTTGGACATTGCTGGAATTAAGAAATTCGCCGAAATATCAAATTTGAATTTAATAATAACTTATTTTTATACTGAAATTTTCTTCCTATCTAGAATCTTTAAGGTCTTAGAATTGCAAATTTAAAATTTTGGACATTGTAATAACTCTAAAAAATTTTGACAAATTTTTTCCCTTTTAATTCATATGGGAAGTTCTTTCTTTAAGGCTTCAAATTCAAAGGGAAAAAATTTGGGAAAAACCTAAAGCTTTTATAAAATTTTTGGACATTGCTGGAACTCAAAATCCAGTGGAAACCCTGAAATTTTGATATTTTTTAACAAATTTTACAAGTTTTGGTACTTAAATAATTTTGCTCCCTTTTAATTCAAATGGGGGGTCCTTCCTAAGGTCCTACAGAGGATTTGCCGAAAGTTATAGAATTTTTGGTCATTGCTGGAATTAACAAATTCGCCGAATTATCAATTTTTTAAATTTTTCTATTAAATAACGGTAAATTTTAATACTCTATTTTGCTCCCCATTAATTTCGTATGGAAGATCCTTCCTAAGGTCCTACAGAACAGTTGTCTAGTGTTGTAGAATTTTTGGACAATGCTGAAATTAAGAAACTCCCTGAGATTTAGTGTGTACTACTGTAGCGCCGGCCGCCAGTATGACTGAAACTATGGAACCGTAGCATCATGTGCCTAACTTTTTTAATGGCGATGATTATCATAGCCATATGCTTTGTTTTGATAATCGCAACCTCAGCAGGCCTGTCTTTTCCAATGGGCACTCTGGGCGAGTGCCCAGGGCCCCAAGATCCATGGAGCCCCCTAGTTCCGGTCAAATCACCAACGGGTAACCGATATTACAGATGTTAGTAGAATTTTTTTTTATGATAAGATTATACAAAACAAACTTTCACCCAAAAGCGAACCCACTCATCTATTCTTTTTATCTGCATTAACAAAAAAGGCCTTCGTTATCATAAGGTGCTTGTGCTGAGGTGCTTGTACATATCATATGTGAGAAGTATTCTTGAGTATGCTAGTTTAATATGGAGTCCATTTTATGGCTGTTATAAGTATGCAGTTGAGCAACATGTGCAAATCGGTCCATTATACGGAAGATATGGTCTTGAATCGCTAGAAAAACGAAGACGTATATTTGGTATAGTATACTTATACAGGGCCATTAATGGACCTCTGGATGATGTGCATTTTATCTCTAGTATATATTTAAATGTGCCACCATACCCTACGAGGAACCCAATTACCTTCTACCTACCACAGGTAGCCCACACAACAGACACTTGGGTTCCCCTTTATATAATATATGTAAAACATATAACAGTGTTCAAGATAGGTTGGACATTTTTAATATTAGTTATAGGGGTTAAGAAGTAAATTAAGCGAAATATTATAATATAGTTATTGTCTTTGTTTTACTTTGTAATTGGATACTTTCTTTGTAAAGAATCTGTTAAGTGAAATGAGTAAATAAATAAATAAATAAATAGTAAGAGGGGCCCCTTCATTCTTTTAAAGTGCCCAGGGCCGCCAATAGGTAAAAGACGGCACTGAACTTAAGTTAGAGTTTAGAAAAGCCAAAACTCAAACTGCCGCGCTGGATTAAAATTAATGTCGAAATAATCAAGCCTTATCTTCATGGCTTCGACATATTTAATTTTAGACCATAACATCGCCCAAGTTGTTAAAAATGTAAGAAACCGTATGACCATTGACCTCCTTATTGTAATATTTAATTTGTGAGGTCGAGTTAATTTTATGAATGATTGATGTATCATTCGGTCATTCTTCGGTTTTAAAAAGATGATATAAACAAAAATCTCCTGAATATTTTTTTGTTTATTTTTGGTTTATTTTGTATTTAGTGACTGTTTTCACTTGTAAACTTTATAGGGCTTGGATTGTTACCGAAACAGGGAAAATTTTTTGATTATTCACTAAGAAAATTTTATTCCTAAATAATACATCAAATTAAAAATAATGACATTTTGGTTATAACTTATACCAAGGCTAAAATGATTTCAATCAGTTGATTAAAGTCATGATTTTAATCAATCTGTTTTTTTTTAAATAAAATTATGATTAATTTTAAAAAATGCAAGTGCGTTTTCGTTGTCATAGTTCTTGCTTCTTTGTTTCTTTGCCAACTGGATAATTTCTTTCTGACTGGTTTTAGGCTGTTACTCTCAATCACTTTGAAGAGTTTCAAGACCACTGAAATTACTAGTTTAACTTTTGCGGGTTTTCCAATGGCCCAAGCAGCCCATTGTGGCTAGGACCATTCTTTGGTTCTGAGAATAAAATTCCGAATCATATTTCAACCCTCCAAGTATAATTAAACAAAAACAACTTACATTGTTCCCATGGGGACCGCCAAATTGGCGACAGCCTGTTTTATGTCTGGATATATAGCGAGATAAATTATATTAAAATGCATGCCTTGAAAAAATTACTTTAGTCTGGGAATCTGAATAATATTTTCAGGCATTGCGTGCGAGTTTTGAACTCGTGGAAAATGATTTTCAAGCCGATAAAACTTTTATTTATTAAGTAAATTCTTGTTTTTCGTTTCTGTTGCGTCGATATAACCGAATAAATTGTGCATTTGAATAAAAACGGATTATGTAGTGGTAAAATTTATTAAATACCTAAGTATAAGTACATTTTTTTTATTTTTGGGGTTTTATTTTTTATGGTGGTATTTTTGATTAAAAGTTGTTGCTATATTCCATTCACTTAATATAGGCATCTTGGTACAGGGTTCCCACTTTTCTGGAAAGTCAGGGAATGTCAGGGAATTCATGGAAAGTCAGGGAATGTCAGGGAAAACTAGTTAAAAACCTGAAAAATTGCAGTTTTAGATAAAAAAATAATTCCATTACCGAACAAATATACGACCAGTTAAAAGCATATTATGGTCATCCATCTGCTCACTTACCTCAAACCAACTCGGTTAAGAATGTAGCCAGTGGATTACAAGATCCATTAATGCCAGCAAAAATAGCATTTTTTGAAATGATTGCCACATTCTTGGAACCATTTTTAACAAAATTTCAAAGCAACAAACCTCTGGTACCTTTTTTTTATAGCGATTTGAATTTGCTTTTAGTTTCTTTATTAGAAAAACTAATTAAAAAGTCTGCGATTCCTGATAATCTGAAAGAAGTGGCTAAAATAGATCTTAAAAATAAATTAATATTTTTACCTTTAGAACAATTAGACTGTGGTTTTACCTGTGAGAAACTTTTAATAAAGTTTAAAGTCAAAGAAGCGGATAAACTGATATTTCGTAAAGATTGTCAAAAATTTTTAATTTTATTCCATGAAAATTCATTTGTTGAAGGAGATTCTCAAAATAAACTTTATTAGTAGAAAATTTAAAAAAATATTGATTGCTCAAGAGCAGTTTTGACCAATTTTAAAATTGGCGGATGATAAACAATAAACAAAGGAAAATTAAGTATTGTGTGTTAATAATTAAAAATTGAAATTCTGAAAATTTGGAAAAATAAAAAATCCATAAGTTACAAACTTGTGGCAGAAATAAGGCTCGAAAATGAAGATTATCAATTTTTGTATTTCAAACTTTGCATAAACTAACAAAATTAAGCTGGATTTTCGTAAGCTTAGTTAATTTTAAAGGTCAATAAAGGCTTAATTTAAATGTATTTTAATTATTCTGTTAAATAAAAATGAAGATAGCTGATGATATGTTGTTTCCATGAAAATCATTTGTTAAAAGGAGCTCGGCCTTTCCATAATTTACAATACAATATTAAATTATTCACCACAGAAAATTTACAAAAAAGTCATAGCATTCAATAAAGAACAGTTTAATATTTTTAACAATGTGGGTTTAGATTGTTTCCTTCTTTAATTTCAGCCCAAGATTGGAAATTTTTAAACTATCTTCTTATCAATCGAGTCTAAAAATCTCCAAGAAAAAAGAACACTGGAAATCTGGAATGAGAAATGATTTAGAATTATCGGAAACCTGTGATAAGGTCGTTGATGCGATAAGTTTTAGAGGATTACTTGGAAACCATGAAGCAAAAAGATAATCAATCTTGATTGTTTCCACTCGCGAAATTAATGCGAGGGTTGCCCTGTTAAAAAATAATACCTTAACCTGCTAAAACGTTTTTTATGTGTTCAGTTAATGACATGCACTTTCTGAACTTTTAGTGCTCAGTTATCTAATTGTTTTTTCTTTTTAGTAATTTGTAAGCTAGTCCATACGTTTTTTGGGAACGGTTAATGCACGTTTTTAACTATACACGGTTCATATTTGTGACTAGAAATTTCAAGAATATTATGTTATTATTTAAATTTAAAGTTTTCAAATGTTTATGTTCTTGTTATTAACCATTACAAAGCTTAGTTGTTCGTGGAGCTGTCTTAATTTTTAAAGCAGGTAATAAACTGTGCTTTAATATTAAATGTATTTTTTAATTATTCTTTAGAATGAGCAGATGAAGATAGGACTAGGTGAAAAGAAGTTGTTTACGTAAAATCTATTTGTCGTAAACTAGCCGCGCTGTCGAGCTCAGCCTCTTACGCCCTAAGTAGTTACAATACAATATTAAAATTACATTCACCACATGGCCAAGAATATAAATATATTTTTCATTACCCCAAAATGGGACACAAATCAAAGCACTTCAATTAAAAACCTTTAATATTTTTTACAGCATGTGGTTTTAGATTAGTTTCCCTTTTCTTTGTCAATTTCCAGTCCAGAGATAATTCCAGAAATATTTTAAACCATCTTTCTTATCGGGATCGAGTCTAAAAATTCCAAGAAACATTCACACTATTATAATCAATTTACTTTTACGGTAAGCTCCTTTTTAGTCATGGAAATTTTGCTTAAGGAGACCTGGAAAGTCAGGGAATTCGATTTAGGAATTTTAGTGGGAACCCTGTTGATAGGTCAGTTTTTGATGTCGTTGTTTCACGTTTTAGAGGTTACAATTTCGGAACCATGAACGCCAGAATGATACAAATTCTTGCTGTTTTCCTTGAAAATTCGAGGGTAAGCATTTAATAGCTGGGATTTTGTAAATTTTTCAGCAAAGATGACAATAAGTTCGTCCAATTCTTTTTTTTTTTGTATGAAAATTTGGTGAAGTTAAGTTGAAATATTATATAATAAATCTGCATTTCTAGCTTTATACAATAAATTAAATTAATGTCAAAAAAATAAAAAAATAAAAAATAACAGGTGAAATTATGTAATTTTAAAATAATTATTAACGTAGTTTCAGCATTTACGTCATCTTGCATAAAGGTCAGTACTATACCTGATTATTTCTTTATTTTAAATAAAAGAAACTCTTTTTTACATAACTAGTATACAGGATAATTTATTTTTTAATATAAATATAAAAAAAAATATAAAAAAAATATCTGAGTTACAAACAAAGCAAACAGCGCGACAGAAAAAATGAAATAATCTACCAGTGAAAGGAATTTTGCGACGACGCGACGCAACTGAATTTTACTGGCCAAGGTAGATTTGTCATCTTGCACGCCAACTTATTTTGCTGCTGGTATTACTTCTTCCATTCCCTTACCTCTTTTGCTTACTTCATATACTTCTTTACGTTAAGGTACTAGTTCACTTTAGAAAGCTAAAGGAACACTAATTAAAAAAAAATCTCAACTGTTCATAAATAAAAACATATTTTTTTTAAATATAATTTTGTTTTAAAAATATTTAAAAAAAAATTGTTTTTTAAAAAACATCCACCGGGTGTCAAAATGGAGCCGCTGATAAAAAGTTGTCCCACTGCGGTCACGATCTTCAGTTCGACAAGAAGTCTGAAACAAAAAAAACAAATGGTTTCTTAAAAAGGAAGGTCTCTTACAAGCCAATTTATCACATTTAATCAAAAATGTAAAAAAATGGCGGACGTTTGAAAAAAATAATAAAAATCAGCCGATTTTTCCACTATTTTGGCCCCGTAAAAAATCGATTTTTTTTGCCAAATAGTGGTAAATTGGCTTACAAAACATCTTAATAAATAAAACGGGACAAGGTTTTTGAAATCGGTTCAGTAATTCCGGAGATTAACTGTCCGCAGTTAAAAAAAAGTAATTTCGAGAAAAAAAATGTATTTCGCAAATGATATTTTAACTTGGCCAATAAATTAAAACAAGTTCAAATTAATTGGCAATAAATTTGAGTACAAAATTGTAGCAAAAATAAGGTGATTTTGAGTGAAGTATTTTAGTTCTTGAACACTAGCATTTATTAACCCAGTAATACATATTTCATTAATAATAAAAAACAGTTCAAATAACCCTTTAAATATGGAAATCTATTTACCTTACCTTCATCGGTAATTACTTGAGATGTTTCTATATGTGGTGTGACTGCCTTGCGTTTTTGTTTTGACTCAATATTTTTTTTCTCGGAGTATGTAAAATGAGAACTTAATCTCTTTATGACATGTAAACCGAGGACCGTTTGAAACAGGGATCAATAATTCGACGGGTAAATTGAGAACCAAATTAAAGCAGGTAAAAAAATTACAAAATTCCCCGAATTCCCCAATATTTTAAATTTCTTGAAATTATTATAATTGCATTTTAATAGAAAAAAGGGTTTGATGTCAACTAGTGTAAACACAAAGTATAAAATAACTGAAATCGAGTTTATATCAAGTCAGCGTGGCTGCAAATTATTTCTTTTAAATGGCTTTACATATTCAAAAAAAAAAAAAAAATTGAAAAGTCATGAAACTTTTTGGACTTGCAAACATAATAAATGCAGTGCTAAGATTTTCACTATTTGCGAAGACTCTGTTATTAAGCCTTTAGTTTTGGTCGGTCATGGTTAGTTCTGGTTCGTTTAAGCGGCTTTTTATTTTCCCAAATTTAAAAGCACTTAGTTCTGGTCGGTCATGGTTAGTTCTGGTTAGTTAAAGCAGCTTTTTATTTTCCCAAATTCAAAAGCCCTTAGTTTTGGTCGGCCATGGTTAGTTCTGGTTAGTTAAAGCGGCTTTTTAATTTCCCAAATTTAAAAGCCCTTAGTTCTGGTCGGTCATAGTTAGTTCTGGTTAGTTAAAGCGGCTTTTTATTTTTCCCAATTATATTTCAGACCTGATATATCACCAAAAGTAAGAACAGTAAACTTTTCCGTTTATATTATATTAAATCTGAATTTTGGTCCTCAGTTTACATGCGACCCTTTTTTCTCAGGCATTTCGACAATATTGAAAATAAATTATTTTGGAAAAATTAAGCATATTTAGAATTTAATATAAAAAGAGCAAATTTATTCTGGTCGAATGCCTCGTACAATAAATTTTCGGGTTTCGTTTGTATATGCTCGTTTATTCTTGTTCGTGCTCGGGGAATGTTCTCCAAAAATAAATTCTCGAGCATTTTACAACACTAGTGTTGACATATCTGACTTTTTTGACCAGATTTGGCATGATGCGGTTCTAAATGAACTTTTCTTTCTATAATTTTCCACCTAAACTTTGTTTTTGGCTCTTTAGTTTCTTTTCTAATCGTCTCATATCAATTATTGTAGATGGTATCCTTTCACCCAGTTAATGCCGGGTTACCCCAAGGCTCAGTGGTGGTACTGATTCTGTTGCTTCTTCACATCAACGATCAATCTCATTTGTTGCTAAGGATAGTTCCCTTAATCTTATATTCAATTTCTCAAGCTAGTCTTTAAGGCTGGTTTGGAAAACAAGCGCAGGGTATCACTTTTTTGGACCTCCAATTAATATTTGATTGGAGCACCAAACAGCTTGTCCAGTTTAATGAATGTCATAAAAAAAATCATGTTTGCTGTCGCGAAAAAAAAATCTGCCACTCCTTTATTTACGAGCAGCTAAGTTTTGCAGCGTTACTTTTAATATTGACCCTATTTAGCTTTTTTGAACATATTATATCCATAGCCACAGCGGCTTGTAAAAGGAATATTACGTCGTTGTTTCCCAAATTACGGAAAAAACTTTTATTAATTTCTTCTTTCTAGAATTCGTAAACCCAGGAATATATATGATTCATCCGAAACTTTGTGCTTAGACCAAATTTTTAAACGATTTTCAGTATTCGCAGAAAATCTCCACTTCGGGGTATTGTTAGAAGAAATAAGCTTTTATTTGTATTATAACCCCAACCTTATATCCGGTCGGTCTTACTTGAAATTGCAGTATTGTCATGTTGCAAGAAAAATTATAATGCAGTTAGTAACTCCAAAATGATCATGTATTTCTTTTAATTACACAAAATTTATATCCTCTATACAACATGCATCTTTAAATAACAGTGTGTATTTAGTATTTAAAAAATTTTAATCTAATAAAAAATCCTTATTTTAAATTTGTAATAAAAGAATTGGGTGGAAATTTTATAGTCCAGGAATTGAAGACCTGAAAGTACCCAAAGCTGTAAATAAATCTGTATAGTTTTCATTTGTGGCGCAATTGTTAGGTTTCGCGGATGCTTTCGAGCGAGAAAAAGTTTATCACGATTCCGACGTGGGAACCCGCTGAAAATGGCCCCCAAAGTCCCAAAAAGAGTTTCCCGCGAATATCTGCCAAAATATGTGAATTAGAGAATTTTTGTTCAGACAAAAAATGAAGATCACTTCGAAATCTACAAAAATGGTCCTTACCATTTCTTTCGCAACACCAATAAATCCATAACATTCCACACTGGATAGATGTGGTAGTAGTAGTTTCTTACTAAAAAATGCAGATGGGCAAAACAATTTTTTATTAAAACGCAAGCAAGATGGTAAAAGAAATTTTCTGGGATCATTGAACACTTGCTAAGGTCTCATTATAAAAAAGAAATGTTAATAACAAACCATTTTTTCAAAAAATCTTAATAAATTAATGAGATACTCCCAAAATATTGTGAAAAAAAATTTGACCGCTTTTTTTAATATTCTAGAAAAATGGACCCAAACTCATGCAATGATAGGTACGGGTTTTCCCATTCCGATGAATTTTGAATGATTAAAAAATGTACATTATTGCCCGAGTAATGGAACAATTCGTCCGCCCGCTTATAAGTGAATCCATGAAGATAGCGGCATTCTAGCGGTAGAGCGGCAGCTGAAATGAGGGGATTTTTGGGTCCCGTTACACTTGAAAACTATCAATTTTTCGAAAAAAAATTAGAACATTTTTTTAGATTACAAGGCGATTTTCATTTTTTGTCCAAACAAAAATTCTCCAGTTCGCATATTTTGGCAGATATTAGCGGGAAACCCATTTTCTCTGCCTTGAGCGGCCATTTTCAGCCCTTTCCCACCTGTTAATGTTGATAAACTTTTTTTCGCCCGAAAGCATCCCTAAAGATCTAAGAATTGCGCCACAAGGAAAAACTGTACAGATTTATTTACAGCTTTGTCCCTTCATTTACTGGACTATTAACAGAATTTGTAAAAATAATTTTTGTTGATATCTCTTAAGCTATTTATGGCCAATATACCATGAACATTTTACGGCATAAAATACAATAATTTTAATTTTTTTATTTCAGGTGGAGTCGTTTATGGTAGAGCAGGAGTTTGAAGACGAGCCGCAGGCCGAAGCTGCGAAGTTTCTGCTGAGTCCGGACGAGGAACGTGCTGTGGACCCCGAGACGCAGGCTCGCCTTGAAGCTCTGCTTCAGGCTGCAGGTAAAGGTGTATTTTTTTTAATCATAAAACATATGTATTCTGTTTTTTGGGAAAATCTACCCAAATAAGTTAACACACAAATGCCGCTTTGTTTTTGAATACAAATATAAAATCGTTTTTTCAACCGTGAGTGTTATTCCTTGGTTTGCCTGTGTCCATTTATCCTAATATAATTTTTTGAATGGAAATTTTATTAAGGTATTTGTTGTTCATAAATAAAACGTCTATTGGTATTTCCAAATGCGGTCTTTAAAGATATACATATACATCTTAAATTGTATTTATTTTTATAATTAGGAAGGATTAGTTGCGATTAATTTGAAACATAAGGATTAGTCAGAATATCTGGTATTGATGTATGATAATAATTATGTTTAAACAACATTTTTACAGTAGATCGTATTTAGTTAGTGTTCTGGTTTTATTTGAATAAAATTATAGGCTTAAATCATTCCTAATTGATTATTAAGCATATTATATCCATAACTACAGCAGCCTTCCAACAGTTGCCCCTGTTCCTCATAAAATGTCCGATATCATTTTTAAAGTCAAACAGATCAAGCGGATTTTTTCTTCTCTTAATACTAGATAATTGTCTGGGCTGGATGGCATATCGGCAATCGTCTTAAAAAATGTGCTCCCGAGCTTGCACCCATCCTAACTCGCCTCTTTCGAATCTCTTACGATACCGGCATTGTCCCGGAGAGCTGAAATGATGCACGTGTGCAACCTGTCCCCAGAAAAGGATGCAAAACTTTTCCTTCTAACTATAGACCTATATCTCTTCTTTTTGTTGTTTGCAAAGTAATGGAAGAATTCATTAATTCCCAAATCTTAAAGAATCTGAAAAAAAAAAAGATCTTACTGATAGACAGTATGGATTCCGACCAAAAGATCCACAACTAAACTTCTTTCCTTTGTCTCACACAACTGGAAAAAGTCCCTTAAGTTTCTTGGTGAATCCCAGATCGTTGCTCTTGAAATATCTAAAGCTTTTGATCAGGTCTTCCACCTAAGCTTTGCTCTTGGCTCTCCAGGTTCCTTTCTAATCGACGATTATCAGTTACTGTAGATGATCATTCTTTCAGCTTCTACCAAATTAATGCTGAGGTGCCCCAGGGCTCAGTACTTACACCCACTTTGTTTCTTTTACACATTAACAATCTTCTCTCTTCTACAATCAATCCCATTCATAGTTTTGCTGACGATAGTACCCTTCACTCAAACATTCAATTTCTTAAGCCAGTCAATAAGCCTAATTTGAAAACCAAGCGTAGGTCAATGCGGATATCTCTCACAAGACCTCAAACTTATCTTGGATTGGGACGACAAAAATCTTGTTCAGTTCAATGCCTCGAAAACATCAAAAACGTCATGTTCGCTGTCGCGAAAAAAGTTGCTAATGCTCATCCATTATATATGTGCAGCCAAGTTCTTCAGAACAAAGAGTCGTTTAATCTTGTCGGCGTTACTTTTGAGAATAACCTCAACTGGCACAACACATTAAATCCATAGCTTCGGCAGCTTCAAAAAAGCTTAGATTCCTCTTCCGAGCCAGAAAATATTTCTTTTCTTCCAATCTGTATACTCTGCATGTATCCTAAATCAGACCCTTTTTAGAACATTGTTCTCATGTCTGGGAAATGGCGTCTCCTACAACACTTAGCATTCTGGACTCCATTCAAAGAAGAGCCGTTCGTTTTATAAAAGATCCCACGCTTACAGAAAGGCTTTCTCCTCTTTTCCACCTTTGAGCTGTAGGGGATCTGTCGCTTTTCTATAGATATTTTCACGTCTTCTTTTCAGAGGAGTTAGCCAGTATAATTCCTCTTCTGGCAGCTCCCAAGAGCAACACGTAGTGCAACTTCTATGCATCCTTTTACAGTTCAACTAGAGAAGTCACGAACTTCCCGCTTTCTTCGTTTCTTTATCCCTAAAGTGTCCAGACTATGGAACCTGCTACCCGCAGAAGTTTTTTCTTCTCCACCCAGTCTCCAAATATTTAAGTCCCGTGTGAACAAACTCCCTCTCACCACACTTAAGACACCCAAGTACGTTAGTACTTAGGCATCAGCCTTCGTGGACTGTCCAAAGATTACAAAAAGCCTTAAAAAATCTTGTTTAGGCCTGATACTATTTGTTCTCTTCTAATCTGTATGCTTTTTATGTATCCCAAACCAGCCCCTGCTTAAAATATTGTCCCTATATCTGAGGAGTGGCGTCTCCTACAACCTGCCTTCCAGTTAGAGCCGCTCTGAACTTCCCACTTTATTTATTTCTTTGTCCCAAAGGTGTTTAGGCTATAGAACCTTTTGCCTGTAATTTTATTTTCTTCCCCTCCAAACATCAAAATCTTTAAGTGGAGTGTTAATACACTACCTCTTACTGTATTTAAAACACCCAGGGTATATTAGTACTTGGATTCTAAGCTTTGGTGAACTGACCCAAGATAAAAGAAAAATACATTATTTATTATTAAAAAAAAACACATTTTTTTGTACTTTTTAAGTCTTTCAAAACACTAATAATTGACACTTTAATTTCACAAAGTTTTTACAGTTAGTTTTTACACTTTATTTGTTCACTGCCATCAGCCCTTAATTTTTTTTTATAGACTTTCCGCACCTAATATTCACTCATAAAAGCTCTTCTGTTTAGTTAATATTAGTACACAAAAACAAAAAAATAATAGTCTAGGATCTGCCTATCTGCCAACCTGCTGAAAGTTATTTTTTATCTATATTTTTACTAATAGTAACTTCGTTAAATTCAATTGTATTTTACCTAATCGGTGTAAAAAACTGCATATTACTTTTTAAAAATTCTTGTTCATTAGACCTACTCAATCAGTGACGTCATCCCACAAACTTTACTCTTTTTACAAGCTTTTATTTAACTTGCAATGTTTATATATGTTGGTTCGGGTCAAATCTTGCAACTGAATTTTAAAGCAGTTATCTTTAACCGATTGTGCTGAAATTTTGGATTTACGTTTAGTTTGGATGACTGTGCATGATTTTTTTCCCCTGGGAGCCGTCTTAACCCAGATAAGGCCAAAACTATTAGTTTTTAATTAAGGTAATCCTTGTAGTATTTTTTATTTAATCTGACAGAAAAACACTTTGCTATCAGTATTTTTCAGAAATATTCACTAGTTTTTAAAAAAATATATGTTCTTTTAAAAGAACGGTGGCCAAATAGACTACTATTAGTACCAATATGTATATTAAGTAATTGTTATCACTTTAGAGTTAAACTGTGTGATAGTTAACAAAACAAAGTTTCGGATGTAGAGCAATTTAAATTTTTGGACAAATGAAATTACAGTTTTTTGGCAGACACCACATCTTGTTTGCTTTTTTTATAAACAACCAAATGATCTAACCTGTCGTACCTTGAATGCTCATGCAAATTAGCAGAAAAACGGCTTGGACCTCTTTTTGTTGATTTTTTATAGGTTTCTAAAATAGCAAGGGGCAACAGACTGTCTGAAACGCATAGATCTTTTTGACCACTGCCATTTCGGTAGAGTTGCCAAGCATTATGTAAAGCCATATCCAGACAGTGACAAATTATAGGAAAATACCCTTTTTTCCTCTTATTGACGTTTTATAAACTGATATTCTGGTCCGCTCTATCAACCCCTCCCATATTTTCATTGTATTTTTTTTTAATATTAGGTTGAGAAACCATAATACTTTTTTCTTTCTGAGAAAATCTTTTTACAGGTACAGTGGAAAATGTTATTGGCATTTTTGGAAGCCCTATTTTGAAGTGCAACCTGTTATCGTCGGAAGTGCAACATTCAAAACTACCTCGTTTTTTTTTTAATGCTGGAATGAGATAAAGGACAATCTTTCCTATGCGATTTTCTCTAATAGTTCCCGTTCCTTTGAATCCCATATCTTTCAGTTTCTGTAACAATTCAAGTGTTGCAAAAAAAATTTTCGAAATAAAGATGAAAATAAGTCCCAGGAAATCCCGTTATGAAGAACTTCCGCAAATTGTAGAATAACACTAGGTCCAAGACCTAGATCTTTATATTGCGGGAATAATGGTTGTTGCCCCCTTGGGTAGGGCCAAACCACTCAATGTAGCCTTTTTTTTGTGGTACCTGTCCATAACTTATAACCCCATGCCTCTGATAAATTGCTTGGCCCCATGCCGACCAAAATAGGGTACCATAGATTCGTCAACACTATGGTCTTTTTTGGGTTAAATTTTGTATTTAGAGCGTCAATAAAGGACGGACTTTCGCAAATTTATCTTTAGTATCTAAGGAATTATTGTCACAACAGTGTAAGTTTTGCATTATAAATTTAAATCTATTTCTGGATATGGCTTCACAAATAACTGGGTTATTAGTATCTTTTGGAATTTTCCCAGTACATATCGCGCCTTGGATGCGGGGTATTTTCCGCTAAACAAAAGGGGTACCTAAAAAACAGCGCATTTCATTGTCAGAAATATCTCCATTGCGGTTATGAGAATTAGCATACATGTTGCTATAACGAACTAACAAAATTTTTCCCAACAAAAAAAAAAGTTCTAAAGGTGTGTATGATGGTTTCGGTTCATAAGCCGTCTTCCACGGAGAAAAATCGAATTTATATCCATTTCCAGCCAATTGTAACTTCGCTTCTTCTTTGACTTTCTTCCAAGCTCATTAGTAATAGTGGCAAAAGTCGATAAAGGCAAGTCGTCTTCACTATCCCACCCTTGGTCCAATTCAGAAGTCTGTGGCCTATTCTCAAACCCAACTTCTACTTCTGCACGTAGCTGATTTCCAGGTAAGTTGTTCAAATCAACATTATCTTCCTCCCCAGAATCTTCATCTGTATTTTCATTATTTTTAATCTTCAGGAGGCAATATATGATCTTATCTGGAATTTCAACATCAGAATTTTTCAGTTCCTCCAATAACTCATGTACTTTTAACGGTTTTTTCCAATAAGTAAAAAAAATTGCGCAGTAGTCGATTTGGCCACTGTTCTTTTAAAAGAACAGGCAAAAATTTAGTCTACAGCTTCTACACAACTTCAATATAACCTAACTTTTGTATCTACCTATTTTATTTCAGTATATATTAATCCGAATTAAGCATTTAAATAGAAAAAAATTAAACGACCTAATCTTTACCCCCAATTATCCATGATACAATCAGAAAAAAATATAACCGATTAAAACCTTAATTTTCCCCTGTTTTGCATAAAAAGATTTAACAGCTGACACTCATATCAACAAACAAATACTATTTTACCAATGATATTAGTATTGCCACTTATGATCAAGTTATGAAAATAAGGTAGGACAGGAATTTATATCTTGTCTTTTAAAAGAACAGTGGCCGTATCTGGGTTAATTTGCTACCGGAGGCAGCGCAGCCTCCTGGGTTTTTGTGCATAATCTCCCACTTTCTTTTATACCAATTCTCCCACTAGTCTTGTTCCTTCTACAAGTCTGTATTACCCCGACACTGGTTGGTTGATATATTCCTGTGGGCTCATTTTCGGTTGCCCAAATAATGCCTGTCTTTTGTGATTCAATGCTTCACATTCGCACAGGATATGGTAGGCTGTTTCTTCCCCTCGTCGCACATTCTGCAACTTGGGTCCCCACTGTATCAGTCTATCTTGTGTAGGTGTCCTCTTAGGTTATTGCGCCCTGTTAGCAGCCCTACTGTTATGCGAAGTCTTTTCCTATTTTGAGGTAGTTCTTTTGTATGGGCCCTTTATGAAGCTTTTTCCATGTTTTATTCTGCTGATGCTGGAACCAGTACTCCTCGTGTTTGTTTCGGATCCATTTCCTGTGCTCTTGTGCTGTGGTTTAGGTCATTCCAATGGCAGCTTCTTTTTAGTACATGGTTAGCTAAGTGACGTTAAAATTAAATGAAAAGTTATTTGGCTTTTCTCCAGAATAAAAAAATTTATATATTATTTTTTAAAAAATTATACTTTTTTTAGAGATTATTATGGAGAGCTAGTCTGGTCTCGCAATAATAGTAACAAAAAACATGAAAAACATAAAAAGGTTTAATTCTTTATAAATTGATTTGCTTTTAAGTACTATAATAAAATAATTATTTTTATGAAATTATATAAAAATAGAAAATAAACTTATTTGAAAACATTGGCAATCCGTTATAAGATATATATGTTATTTCAAACTTATTGGATTATCGACGACTTTTTTAAAAATTATACTTTTTAAAAAAAGTATAATTTTTAAAAAAATAATATATACATTTTTTTATTCTGGCCAAATAATTTTTCTTTTAATTTGATATTCCCAGAAATCAAAATAAACTATAAAAAAAATAAGTGACGTTATTTTACATTCAATATGGCGGATCGCCCAAGATGGCGGACTAGTTATTTTTTATGCAATCCCATGATGTGGGTATTTTTTGAAAGGGTTTGCTGAGAAGAATACGAAAAATAAAATGACGCCACTTTAAATCCAGTATGGCTACTGCCGGCAATGGAAAATTTTCAAGATTTTAATAGTATTTAACTACTTAGAAACATGTCCAGCGATAACTAAAAAAATTAATAAAAAATTTATAGTAAAAAAACATTTTTAAAAACAAGAAAATAAATATTTTAAATTTTGTCACACCCATCAATTTTTTAGGATACATACTTTATATGACATAAAAGCTTTCAATATATTTTCTTTGGGATTGCTCGCCTTAAAATTTTTTAGAAAATGGCACCACTTCGGTTCAGGTCCCAGGGTATAACGAACTGAGCCTGCTCAGCCCTATTAACCCTGTGAACTTGTAGATCACCTGCAACAAAAATGGAAAAAAATACCCAAAAAATTAAAAACACTAATCTACGTTTCGGTGGCAAGTCGGCCACCGTTGTCGGGGACCGAAGTGGTCCCATTTTCTAAAAAATTGTAAGGCGAGCAATCCCAAAGAAAATATACTAAAATATGAATCCGCCACAAAACTATAGAACATACATATAAAAACTTTTCGAGATATTTACTCTGTTTTATAAGAAAATTTATTTTTTTCTTTAAAATTACCTTCTTGAAAAGGAATCTGAGACACTCAAAGGTTTTTTCATGCAATTGCTTTGCTACTCACTCGACTTGGGCTATAGCCATCAAGATCAAGTTACATATTGTATTCTTGTTTATCTACACGTGACAATCTTTTATATCATATAAATTGTGCAATGCAACAAATTTTCTTCTTTTTGGTACATGTAAATAAAAACTGTTTTTTAAAAATGTTTTTTCACTATTAATTTATTACTTATTGGAACTAATTCTAGTTCATTGGTTTTCACCCATTTAATTTCCTTTTAAACCTATTTTTCCAGGAATCGGGCAACTAGCTGCCAAAGACGGTAAAGCACTGGGCGATCCCGAAGTTCTGCGCCGCCTTACGTCTAGCGTGTCGTGCGCACTCGACGAAGCTGCTGCAGCTCTCACGCGTATGCGCAGTGATAACGCCGCGGCTGCCGCATCATCAACACAAGGTAAGGTATAGAACATATTTGTGCTAATTTAAAAGACATGGGCCGAGTTTGTCATTTTTACATTGTTGTTCAAACCAAGAGGTATTTATGTTCCTTACCTTACCTCCCAGTTAGCGTTGCAAAGAAGGGAAAGTTCGCGAACGTTCACGACCATCGTGCGGTACCATTCCCTTCCTTGCAAGTACAGATTTCTCCATAATAGACTACTCATTTTAATTGCTCAGTAAAATTGTTAAAACCTAATAAAACTAACCTTTTATTACACTTAATTACAATTCACTCTTTGGGATTTAGTATAACATACGACTTATTCAAACTTAAAAATTACGTCTTTTAAGTAAGTGCCATTAACTTCAATACACTTTTCAAGATTTGACAAGAAATGATTCATGACACAATGAAGAAAAACCCGATCTATTCACCGAACCTCTTCAGAAATTCGGACTTTAAGATCTTGGATGTTTTCTGGACGAGTTGCAAAAACCTTTGACTTTAAATAGCCCCACAAAAAAAGTCCGGTGCAGTTAATTTCGGGGACCCAAAAGCCAATTTAAATCCCCAAATAGTGAAATAAGTCGGCCATTAAACACTTTTCGCAGAACTCTTTTAAAGTTTTTAGCGGTATGTACTGTCGCTTCATCTTCTTCTAATAAGTTATTTTTTTATGTTTTCGCGCAAAAAACCACAACTAAACATTAAATTATGTGTTCAAACCTATTGATGCTTTAGAAAAAAAAAGATCTTTTACGAAAATCAATTTTTCCTAGTTTTGTGACAGATGCTTACTCGATTAATAATATGTTGATTCAAATCCCAAAGGTCATAGAAGATAATAATATAAAAAAACGTACTGACTTATCTCATAAAGAATTTATTTCAGTATCAAAATAGATAGTCTATTATGGTGAACCCTGTATAAGCACAAACAAGCACTAAAGAGAAAGTTCTCGTTTTTATAAATAACGTTTTAATAGGCAACCAGTGGTGCAGCACGTATCTGTCTTTTGTTTGGAGGGGACAGTAAAAAACAGCTAATTATGACAAAACTGTAACATGAAAATTACTTTCTTTTTCTTTTTATTATAAAAGACAGTCATGTTGTTATCCTTCTTTATTTTTGAGTGAATAGCTGTTTTATTTGGGACTTTCTTACAGCAATCCTGAGCTAATATTGTCTCAAAAAAACACAAGCTTTGACCCAATTAACTGTATTTATCACAGAAGCAAATAGCGATTTTTTTTTAAATATTAAGTAAAATAGTTTTAAAAATAAACGAAACGCTTTCAATAATGACCTCATCGCGACCGATCGGTCTATTTTGGCTCACTCACTTTTATATTTCTCCCACTAGGTTCAAACTTCTAATAAATCTGATGATCCTGTTGGAAGAGAGATCTTTCACCTCCCCCGGCAACAAGGTGTTATTGCCAAGAATTGCAAATCTGAGTCGTGCCACTGCTGGGCATGAACACAGTATGTGTTCTGCCGATTCATCCTCCTCCATGCACATGCGGCACTCGGCGTCTTCCGCTAGGCCGATCTTTTGCATGTGGTATTTCAAACTGCAGTGTCCCGTGTACAGTCCTACTAGAGTTTTAAGATATACCCTTGATAGCTCCAGCAGTTTGACGGTACATTGTTGGTTCGGTGGGCTTAGGCCTTCGAGTGTCAGACCCGGAAGTCCATGCCAGTATCGAAGATTTTCTCTTTGTGTCCAAGCTGATATGAACTGCTTGGCCATTCTATAAGATATACTGATGACCGGTTCCGGCCCTGTGAATTTTGTCTCCGCCCCCCTTTTGGCAAGGAGGTCTGCGGATTCATTACCCTCTAGGCCGGTATGTCCAGGTATCCACAGTAGGGTAACCTTGTTGTTTTGAGCCATTCGGAGAATATTTTCACTGTCTTACGTGTGCAGTGCCAACCAGCTTGCCACACATCTCAATAGCAAATACGTCCGCTTGAAATATGGTTGCGAGAGTGACCAGGCTGAAGGAAAACTCTGCCCTTGGCCTCTGTCCATATAATCCAGCTCCAATACCGTCCTTGGTATCGGTGTACCAACAGATGTCAGCCCGGAGCAGGTCGGTCGTTTTCCGACTGCTCGTTTATACTCCCAGTTATTAATTTATTACGACAAAGTTTTTAAAAAATAAGTTTTGAGAATAATAACTTTTTTTATTTTGAAAATTTTCCTGCTATATCGTTAAAATATATTGATTAATACATTTTGCGTTTATGCACTAAATCATGGACTAAAATTGTGATAATTTCGTAATTTACACGGAACCCCAGGTGACAGATAAATAAATATATTCAACTAACCATGAACAATGCAGTCGTGCAATCGTTTGCAACATTATTTAAAAAGTTTTAAATATTTAGATATTAGCATATAGGATTTTATTTAACGCTAATTAACAAGACTTCCTGGAAATTCTAGAAAATAATCGCTAGTAACTACCTACTAACCACAATTATTTTTGTTGACTGCGTAAACTATGCCTTTCGGGAGAACGCTTCCCTTGGATTTCTACACTTAATTTGGCAAAGGGTCATAATACAACATCAATTCTCATCTCCAGTTACAAATGAGTCTAAAAATTGGCCGGGGCTAAGACTACTCGTTTAACAACTGTTTGTTATGATCCACTAGTTCTTGTTTTTGTACAACCGAACGAAATCGGAGTACTCATCTTGCAGAAAGCTTGTTCATGTGTAAATGTTATGTCCCCACACTTAGCACTGCTTTTTTGGAAAAATGAAAAAAATATGCTGTTCTTGTGGTATTCTGTGTCGTTAACAAAAACTTTTTTTATGCTTTTTTTTCCTGAGATTTAAAATAAACAAAATAGGGGTAGTTTTTCGTACCTACTTAGTACTGCCATTTTGCACCACAAACACCAAAAAAGGTACCGTGCTGTATTGTGCTCAACTTGTTCTATCATGTGCTGTTAATAAAAAAACTTTTAAAGAGAAGAATCATTTTTTTACTAAGAAATTCATTTTTTCAACTGAGAGCACTGCCATTTTGCATAGGAGCGGATTAAACTGTTGTGTTCTTTTGAAGGAAAAAAAAACAGATTTTCATGTTATGTTACGCATCCGTAGATTAAAAAAAATATTTTTTTTATTCTTATTTTTTAACCCTGATCAAGAAAGCACCAAAGTCGAGCCTCAAAAAAACGTTGATCTACTGTAGACAGCTGGATTGGCCAGTCAGAAACAAGAAAATCAAATGGTTTCTTAAAACGAAAGATTTTTTAGTGTAAATTTATTAGTAAATTATAGTAAATTACCATATAGGACATGTCAATAAACGAAACGCAACAGGGTTTTAAAAAATTGGTCCAGTAGTTCCAAAATTAACTGTCGGCAATGTAAAAGTCACCGAGGAAAACACGTATAAAGTATGCATATTACTGGCGCTGTGAGAACGCGCATACACCTCAACTCAATTCATAGGTTTTAACTCTATAGGAAATGTCCTTTTTATAACCCTTAAAACTACAAAACTGATTTTTTTAACAAGAAAAACTAATTTAAATTTTACTACGGTATTTTTTATTTGTGGTGCAAAATGGCAGTGCTAAGTAGGTACAAAAGAACTCCCCCTATTTTTTTATTTTATATTTCATGAAAAATGCATAAAAAAGTTAACGGCAACAGAATAGCACAAGAAAGCACAAAACAGCACATTTTTTTTTCATTTTTCAAAAAAAGGCAGTGCTAAGTATGGGTACATGTAAATGTTCCCTAATTATTCTGAAAACAGATAATTTGTAGAATTATCTATTTATTTTATGATCAACCAATGAACACGTGCAATTTTCACAACAACCACTTCTTTTTGCCTAACATAGATCTATGAAATGGCCAAAAAATTTTGCACTACATTTGGACTACATATAAATGAAATTATTACTCTGCGCTGCGATTTATTTCTAAAACCAAGGTCATTCTCTGGTCTAGACTATGATCAATAGAATTATTAAACGTATAACTAATAAATTTCACCAAGTCATCAGTTTTTAAAATGGTAGGTATATTAAAATTATTATATTTTTACCTCTCCATTATCGACTGGACTATTAGCCGCGGTCGACCGGTTGGCCACCCCTGCTCTATATCATTGGTTTTGATGGAAGGTTAGTTATAAAGTTTGTTTTTCCAGGAGCATCCACCACAACACCGCGCCCAGCGACCCAAGGAGGAGGCGCTCAACCTCCGGCGGAGAAAACGTCGTTGGTCGAGGCCTGCACCGACGGTGATGTTGGCACAGTAAAGAAACTACTCACGGAAGGCAGGTCGGTGCACGAAACCAGCGAGGAAGGAGAGAGTCTGCTCAGTTTAGCTTGTAGTGCGGGGTATTTTGAGTTAGCACAGGTAGGTTTTTTTTAATCTTAAGGACTGTCCACAAAGGCTTGTATAAAGTCTTCGCGAACAAAATTGTGACACAAGAAATAACGTTAAAATTTAAAACGCAAATTCACTGCTTAAACGCCATTCAGTTACTAAAATCGCATCGGCAGAACGACGCGGACGTTGAACCTTTTAATTTTAAGTTCACGCGATACGGCTGCCGTTTTTTTTTGTTGGCAAACTGCAGTCCACTCGGTACATCGACTTAATTATTAAGGGCCAGTTTACAGGGTCCTTGATTATATTTACGTGGCATCTGGAGCCTTTATTTTTAAAGATAGAAAAAAAGGTTTTGTAGAAAAAATGTAGTTTTTTTCCATATTATCTTTTGAAATAATTAGTGAAAAAAATATCGCATTAAAAAAATGAAAAAATATGAGCAACTTCAACTTTTTAAAATGGACCACCCTGTATATTATGGGCTACAACGAAAGATCTTTTTTTCTGATTTCAAATATATATATTGAAAAAAAAAATCATATTAGTATCAAGAAAGTCATGGAAACCATAAATTGTTATGATAAATTTGACGTCTTAATATTGTAAAAAGTTGAAATTAATTATTTTAACTATTAAGAATAATTTACTTGTCAATGGGCTATTTAGAAGAAAAAAAAATCGCTATTGTGCGTCTTTTTAATGGCAACAATAATAATGTGACGACAGTGCAAAGGGAATATCACTTATTATTTCCTTAACAACGGGTACCATTTATAGACACTATTGAATATAGATTAAGAACGTTTAGTGACCGGAAAAGCTTAAAAATAAAGAAAAGGACTGTAGCACGAAATGAAAACGAAGATTTGGCTCTACTTGGTTTTTCCAGGATAATTATAATACTTTTTCTATTGGACTAGCACTAACTACTTTTAATAATTTTAGAAAATCCTGAAATATCAATTCTTGTGCCATAATTAAATTTGGTTTTTTTTAATTAAATTTTTTAAAACCCCATAATTTTCCTGGAAAAAAACCTGAGTATGACCAGCTTGGAAATAGCTAGCTTATGCGGCAGGATCCAGTGTTTTTAAATAAAATTCCGACGAGTCTTCCTTTCACATAGCAGGAATGTTTAATCGCAAGAATAAACATTATTGGTCGAAAGAAAACCACAAATTAGCAACAGAACAATTTTATTGTTTTCATGGCTTTTTTGATACTAATATGATTTTCTTTTTAATTTATTTATAATTTAGGTTAAAATATCTCAAAACTGCTTTACTTAAATATTATTAATGTATATATATATATTTAAAATAAAAAAAAAAAGATCTTTCGTTGTAGCCCATAATATAAGGGGTTTAAAAAAATTAAATTGCCATTTTTTCCATTTTTTAATGGGTATTTTTGTACTGATAATTTAAAAAAATAATATAAAAAACCTACGATTTTTATAAAAAATTGTTTTCATCTTCAAAAAGAAAGGCCCGGGATGCCATATAAAATAAAAAGACCCGAATTTTTTTGATTATATATATATATATATATATATATATATATATATATATATAAAAATTATATATAATATATATATATATATATATATATATATATATATATATATTTTAAAACAGAAAAAATCTTTTATTGTACCCAAAAATATACATTTTCCCATTTAAAAAAGTTCCATATTTTCCTTTTAATTAGGATATTTTTTTACCCTAATTTAAAGAAATAAAAAAAACCAAAAATTTTTTTATATAAAACATTTTTTTCTGTTTCAAAAAAAGGCCCAGAAGCCACGTAATATAATCAAATACCCTGTACTTACTTTTATATTTAAGTACAGGTCATGTATAACTGTTGGGCTAAAAAGTTAGTAGGCTAACATAGAAAAAAAAATTTTTTTTGATAAAATTTGATTTTATTATTTGCCTTCCAGGACGATACTACGATTATAGCGGTCATACAGCTTTTCGATACCATTTTTATAGTACGATTTATCTTTCGCCTCAAAATAGGCCTCAGTTCTGCTATTACCTCTTCATCGGCGCTAAATTTTCTTCCAGCGAGCATTCTCTTGAGGTCTGAGAACAGGAAAAAGTCGCTGGTGGCCAGATCTGGAAAATACGGTGGATGCGGAAGCAATTCGAAGCCCAATTCATGTAATTTTGCCATCGTTTTTATTGATTTTTGACACGGTGCATTGTCTTGTGAAAGAGCACTTTTTTAAATGGGGCCGTTTTTCCGCGATTTCGTCCTTCAAACGCTCCAATAACGCTATGTAATAGCCGCTGTTGATGGTTTTTCCCTTTTCAAGATAGTCGATGAAATATGCGCATCTCAAAATACTGACGACGTCATTTCGGGAAAACTGGTTATGTGGCAGCAGTGCCTATAGACCAGCGTAGAATGGTCAATTCTGTGTGGTACACAACCATTTGTTTGCCCGAAGTATTCGGTGAAATAAGAAAAACAAACGCGCCGTCGCATTATTATTGATCAAGAAAATGCCAGCTGTCGCATGTCTCAACGTACCAAAATAAATAAATGTTAGTTTATAAGCTTATTAGGTCTAATATTAAAGATAAAATTATTATGTTGGTGCACAAAGAGCATCATATAATTTTTTAAAATAAAGATCAAAAAACGTGTAAAATGGCAAAAATTTAATAAAAATGGAAAGTTAAAAGGTTTTTTTTTGGTATGTGCCATTCTGATTTTTTTACTAATTCATTGTAGATGAAAATAAAGATACTTGGACATATTTACCCACCTCCTTTTAAATTTCTACTCCCTTGAGAAATGCCCCCTAATTTTGATGAGTCAGTAAATAAGTGAGTGAGTCAGTCAGTCAGTACAAAAATGGGCGATTATCAAAATCAAATATCACAAAAACCACTTGACATAACTTTTTCAATTTTTTTACAGATAATAATTAGAATACTTACGTAAATTTACATAACAAATCTCTGCCAATCAAAAACATTAGTGTGTCAACTTGTCGAAAGTTATTTCGAAAAGTTTTAAATAATTCTGAGAAAAAGATATAATAGGTATGATGAACAATCGCAGCTGATAATTTTAAATATCTTGGCTTTTTTTCAACTGCAAAAGGAACAAGTCCGGAACGGAATCGCAATTCAAATTGAGAATGTAATACAGCGAGCCGCAGATGCAACAAAATTGAGCCCAACAACGATCGCAAATATAAAGAAGAATGGAATAAAATCATACCACGATTATGCTGCCAGTAACCACAAAAAAAACAAAATTCCGCTTATTTACAATTTATTCTATGTACGCCAGAAAGAAATATGTAACATTGGCAAGAATGAGACATCAGTTCAGGAAAGAAATTAAATATTTTGAGTTTTTCATCGACTTTAAGAAGATGGATCAAAAGTTAGGTTTCAAGCAAAAAACTAATAATAGAAAATATTTGATGGACTTGCCAGATATTGTTCATAAAAGAATCATTTTTTTAAGGGAGTATATCAAAAATAGAAATTTAGGTCCAAAAGGTTTTTCAAGTTTTTATTGGGCGAACGTCAATCTTTAGCAAGGGGTCAGTTCGGTACTGGCAAAAATGACACCCAAACGCTTTTTCTCTTCTAGTTCAAAAAATCATTTAAAATAATTTATAATTATTATAAACTGCGTTTGTTAAATTTTTTAGATTATTATAATAATTAAAAAATTTTTATTTTTTTAAATTGAAAGGTATGACAAATTTTTAAGTAAACATTTTATACTCTAAATCATTATTTGTTAATTTCAAACGTTTCCTGTTTTTAAATATAAATTTTAATAATATAGATGAAAAATATTAATTATTATTTAATATTTTTTATAATATTTATATTTAAAATACACAGGTTCACAAAAAAAGGGGGTGTGTGCGGGTGTCGAACTAAGATTTTCTTGCGTTTTTTTTTCGTTAAACACAAATCAAAAACAAAATTGGGTCAAACAGCAAAACATCGAAAAAAACCCCGAAAACAATTGAAAAATAAATTTTAAAATGTCTATATAAAAAGTTATTTAAACATTTTTGATAAGTTAAATAATAAAGGAGATATAAAAAAAAATGTAATTTTGAAAAAAAATCGTCAAATGAATTTTTTTAAAAATTTTTGTTTTTTATTAAAATCTTTTTTTTTAATTAAATCCAAATACTTAAAATTTGTAGCAAAAATCCAAAAATAAAAAAAAAATTTTAAAATTTTTCCTTTAAAAAAATCCTAAAATTTTGGTTTTTTTTTATTATAACTCAAAATTTTGATTTAGAAAAAGGGTTATATTTTATAACCTAAATTAAAGGTTTTTGAAAAAAATTTTGTTTATGTCATAAAATTTTTTAATATTTTTAAGATATTGACGTTTTAAATTAAACAAAAAATCGTTAATATCTGAAATTAGGCCTTTTCTCGATTTCTTGCTGCTTGACCCCTAATTTTGACTTCAGAATTATGTTCAGGGGAAAAAATACACCAGAAAATCTTAGTCCGACACCCAGCACACACCGTTTTTTTTTGGAAGGGTTATTTTTGCATTTCTTTAAATTGTTGTTAAGTCCTAAAAGGATTTATTGTAACCGATACAGTTACACATACAGCTTGTTTTTTCAAATCATTAATAAAATAGGATAAAGTGATAAACATGACCCTATTAATGCAAGTCTTTATTCTAGACTTAAATCTTGTGCATACATTAAAAAGTTCTTGATAGTAGTATTTAAATCAGCCAACTATTTACATATTGCTTATGGATTTGCAGATGCTGCCTGGAATATCCTTGTAAATAGTTAAGAAACTGGTTTACTAATAGGGTTATGTTTATGGAACACAGATTGGCTAGTCAATAGACATCCGTAATTCGGAGGTAATCTTGAGATTTAGTTAAAAATACCAGGTTATTCGATAAGTTTTGTTGTTCAATAGGAAAAACCCGATTTTATGGTTTAAAATAAATTTCATTAAATTTGTTTACATTTTTATAGTTTTGTGGCGGTTTCTATGTTTTTTTTTGGGATTATTCGCTTTAAAATTTTTTTAAAATGGGACCACTTTGGCCCTGACCCCGGGGTATAGCAACTAAGCCGTTCGCCCTTTGACCCCTATAAACTGGCGGGTCACCTGAAACAGAAAAAAACCCAAAACCCTCAGAACACTTAGTTACGTTTCGGGGGAAGTCGGAACCTTTAAGATGAAACTAAAAAAAAACAATGAAATTAAAACCAAATTTTTAAGAAATTTTTATTTAAACATTTAGGAAGTTCTGAAAAGTTTTTTGAATATTTATGACGTTTTGTCGTAAATGACATATTTTATTAGTTTGTTTGACTGGTATATTTATAATTTTCAAAAAGCGAAAAAAGGTTAATTGATTTTAAGTTTACCTAAAATTACTTTACATATGTTTATAAGACCCGAATGTAAAATTTTATATAGGAAAATTCCAGAATTAGAAAGCATTAAAAACACAGAATGCCACAAATCAAAATCTGTCAACCGACATTTGATAATAACACATAATAAATGGAATGTTCTAGTATTTTAGCAAAGAAAACTTCAAAAACGTAAAATAAATAAAGTGCATTATATTTTTAAATAAAGATCACAATATCTGTCAATTAAATAAAACATGGTTACATGTTATGCTGAAGTAAATTCAGATAAACTTAAAATCAATTAAACTTAAAACCCACCTTTTTGTTTTTAAAAAAAATAAATACCAGTCCAAACAAACTAATTTTTTCAAAATTTTTGACAAAACGTCATAAATATTTAAAAATTTTCAGAATTTCCAAATTTAAACCAAATTTCTAAAATTTATTTTAATTTTATTTTGTTTTTTTTTAATTTGTCTTAACAAAGGTGCCCACTTACCGAAACGTAGATTAGTGTTCTAAATTCTTTGGGTTTAGGTTTTTCTCCGTTTAGGGGTAAAGGGGTAGTTTTTACCCCGGGACCAGGACCGAAGTGGTCCCATTTTCAAAAATTTCAAGGCAAATTAAACCCAACAAAAATATACTTAAAACATTTTATTATTAAAAAATTTCCTGAAGCTTCATAACTTGTCCAGTGATCTTTTAATTTGTGAAATTCCCTCCCTGGAGAGTTAAAACCCGTCGAAATACGTTTTCACGGCGGTATTTCCTCTTGGTTTTGTTTTTTTTTTAAATGTAAAAGCCAAAAGGGTTTTGGTTTTGGGGCCTTCTATCCTTCAGCCAGACCACAAACACAAATTTTAAAGTGCCTTAAGAACCTACTCAAAATTGTTCACCAGCTTCGGACTATAATAAGAGAGCAATTCAGTCTATAGGTCTTCAGGAAATGTCACATCCAACGTTTCCCCCAACCGGAAAACTTGAAAAAATTTGGGTTCATAAACCGATCCTGCTCTGTCTAGCGGTTATTTTGAGAACTTCCCTTAACAGTCACACATACACTATTAAAAAAATGTAAAAGGGTCACAGCCAACGATGTTTCAGCTTGCAGCAACCTATTCAATGTAGCTTTTTCAAAGGAGCATAATGGCGAAAAAGTTAATCTGCCGGCTTTTTAAATTTCGATCGTTTTAACATCACAAAATTTAAACTATAAAGGTATTTTTTAAGTAAAAAACTCTTTACTTTTTCATATGAACACTAGGACGAAGCCCAGCATTAAAAAAAAAAATTATGGCAAAAAGACAAAAAATTTGGTAATGTTAAATACCCAATCAGGCTTACACACGTTCAAAGGTTGGAGTACAATTTGCAAATATGTGATTTAACAATACCTAGTAAATAATTTAAAAGTTGCAGTTTAAACGATAATCATGTATATCAGAGGTTCCCAAACTTATTTTGTCTAACGCCCACTTTAAAAATAAGTTATTGTAACGCTCCACATTTTTTTTCACCTTAAAAATCTCAATAACATATTAGTCTCGCCTGGAGTTTAATTAAACCTATATTCTAAAATTCTAAACGATGCTTTTCTTACTAGAGAGAGCAATAATAATGCAAATTAACAATATTAAGAGTCTTTTTTTCAAAATTAACAATAATCAACATTGAGCAATAATAATTCAACTTTACAGTATAAAGAGTTTCGGGGTAGCGGGCGGCGGGCGGAGTGACGGGAGGGCGAGCGAATGCGATTCCTGCATGCCGGCGGAACGATACGTCAGTTCAGTAGAGATGGGTAACTCGCTCATTCACTGGCGATCAAATCAATCATTTGTATAAGCATACCAAACCAAACGTCCCAGCGATGGTCGATCGGTCCATATTTTGAAATGGTGACACATGGCACACTGGACTGGTTATTAATTGGCATGAACGTTTTGCACTGTTTACAGAATTGAGTCATCGAACGAATGATTGCAAGCGAGCGGGCCGAACCCAAAAGCCAGTCGCCAGCCCAAAACAACACAACTTCATTCGTAACGACTTTCCGTCTTTCAGTGGGGTAGTGATCCGATCACTGCGAGCGTACGGGATTCGATCATTTTAATATTTATAGACGATTTGGTAACTGTGATCGAATTATTCGATCGATTCGATTAACGCTTCTCTATACGTCAGTGGTCGATCGGTCGCGAGCTGCGGCTGTGTATTTGGGATTTGTCCCTTCCCGCACCTGCACTTCGCAAAAACGGACCGCACGAACGTTGACGGACTATAATACAGGATTGCACAAATAAATCGTACATTATTTTTTCGCGGCAAACGTGAATTATTATTGAACTTCTAATTTCAATTTTATTTTTTCTTTAGTTTTACTAGATAAGGTACAAAAACAATCCTGTATTCGGCAAGTGCTCAGCTTGGCTGCAACAATAGATACCTATTTTAATATGTGTCTTCTGAGGTGGGGTATAAGAGTATATAAGTCGGGAATACAGAAAGCTATGTGGAGCTACGAGAGACCATTTTTTTTTAAAAACGTAACGTCAACGGTTTAGATAGATCAACCGTTTTTTGTAATTAAAGCTATTTTTTTATTTAATTTGGGATAATTTAAACATTTTTACATTTAACATGAAACCAGCAAGCAAAGTGCTCACAGAGGGTAATTGTAAAAGTGCGGTCATTTAACAAGAACTGAACAGAGCGATATATGTGTCTTTCTCCGTAATTAAGTAAATGTAAATAAATTAAAACAAAAAGATATACATAAATTTATTATTTTCGAAAATACACCTTACGTATTGATCTGTTTATAAAAGCGTCTAATTTTTTTTGATATATTTCAATAATAAGATTTCATATGTATTTTTAATATACGTGAAAAATTCCCGATTTAAATTAATATATAGAAAAAGGTGTCAGTAACCACCGGAAATGCCAAAAGACAAAACGTCCATATTTCATCAAATGTATTAAAACTTGCGACACTTGAAAACACGAATATTTTTCAGTGTTTGATACCTATTACTAAATAACTTAAGATATGAATAGCGTTGCGAACGCATTAAAAATTGTAAATATTTAATATATTTTTAGTTTATATTTATACAATAAAATAGGATATAAATATGAACTAATAAATAAATGTTGTGTAGTAGGAGGATTTTAATTTCAGTGAATTTTAAAATATGAAGTAGCTAAAGTTACAAATCCCCCATCCCCTTAAATACATCAAGCGCCCTTAATTTTTTTTTGTGCCCCTCCGCCTTCCCTGGCCTCCAGCGCCCCCAAAGGGGGCGTTATCGCCCCTTTTGGGGAAAGACTGATGTATATTATTTTTTTATTTATATTTACAATTTAAAGCCCCACAAAAAAGAAGGGGATTATACAAAGACCTCTTTCTTAAAAAGGTTTTTTAAATTTTTGAAATGTTTTTAAAAGTAAAAAAAATTTCTTTAGTACAATTTTATAGAGTTATAGAATGTCGCAAGAAATTTAGGTCTATAAATGGGATATGCCTGTCCCAATTTTATTTATTCTATGATATTTTGAAAGTAAAAAAAATATTTAAAAATATATAAAATATATATATATATATATATATATATATATATATATATTATTATTCTTTTTTCCCTTCATGGAAAAAACGGAAGTTGGGGTTTTTTTTTTGTTTTGGGGGTTTTTTTTTAACGTAAACAATGTAAAATGTATAAACAAGGCAAAGTTAGTATATTAAATTCGATATTTTACGATAAAAAAGGAAATTATTTCTTTTTTTTTTCAAAAAATTAACTTATGGCAATGAGAAATCTCTATCTAAAACATTTTTACTTTTTAACAATGTTCTAACCAAGGAGGGATCAAAAAAAAATTTATTTTAAAAAAAAAATTTTGATCTTTTAACAAGCTCCAAAGTACCTACTTTTTGAATAACGATTAGGTATCTTGTTCTCTAGATGTGTTTTTCAATCTGGGGGGCCCGACCCTTAGGGCGGTTTTTTTTTTTTTTTTTTTTTATTTTTTAAATTACCTCCCCTTTAACCCCGCCACAAACCCCCCCAAAAGGGGGGGAAAAAAAACCGGGCCCAAATTTGAGCCCCTTTACTTTTTTTTTTTTAATTTTTTAAAAAAAAAAAAAAAAAAATTTTCTCCCAAAAGCCGTGGGGGGGGGCTTTTTTGCACGTTAAAAAAAAAAATTTTTTAAATTTTTTTTTTTTTATTATTAACTGCTGTTATTCGCCTTTTTTAAATTCCCAAATGCTAACAGGTTTAATTTAATGAAAAAGGGTTATTTAAAATTTTTTTGGCAACAAAGACTCGTCTGCCCTTTTCCTTTTACAGGGGGTATTTTCTTGGGCATCAAAATAAAATTTTCTATATTTTAATATTTAACCCTCACCGTCATATGGCTGTATTTTGTTTTAATTATAAAACGTGCACTTCGTTGCTAACCCCACTTTTGCTCGATTCTTTTTTCCCCTTTTACCGTAATAGCCGAACTGTGGTGCTGGTGCTCGATTGAATGGTAGACTGGCATTCAAAAAAATTGGGGGCCCCTTTCAAAAAATTTAAATTATTTACAAAAACAAATTACGTTATTGTATTTTTTTTTTAAATTTTTCTGTTAAAACAATATATATGTAATTTGCATTATAAATTTTTTTGTAAAAGTATGCATAAATGTAGGTTAAATCTCTTAAATAAAAAGGGCCTTTTTCCTGTTATCAGTAGACAAACCCTTATCACTTATCAGTATAGAGGGGAAAAACTACGGGGTGATTAGGTTTTTATTGGCAGCACTCAATTATAGTATTTTTTTTTTTTCACCCCATAGATAGTGTAATGCAAATTTTTTTTGAAATTTTTTTATAAAACTTGGTTAAAAATTTAAACTAAAAAAAATTTTGATGGTTTTTTTTAATATTGGACGAAAAAAAAACGGGGGTTTTAGCTGCTTCAAAAAAAAAAAATTAGGAAAAAGTTTTAATATTTTTTAAAAAAATGTTTTTTTCCCGGTTTGTGATTTGTCGGTAAACACGTGCCTGTTAATTTTTGGCGCTTATTTAGAAATTTAAACAAAAAATCCAAAAAAATATTTTTCCCCACTTTTTGACAAAAGGGGGGGAAAATTTTAAAAATATTAAAATTTAACGTTATTTGATAGAAAAATTCTAAAATTTGCTATTTCGGCGAATTTGTTAATTCCAGCAATGTTCATAAACTCTATAACTTTCGGTAAATCTTCTGTAGGACCTTAGGAAATATTCCCTATTTGAATTATAGGATCGCAACATTATTAAACTACTAGAAAAAAGTCAAAATTTCAGGGTTTTCACTGAATTCTGAGTTCCAGCAATGTCCAAAAATTTTATAATTTTAGGCAAACCTTTAAAGGACCTGAGGAAGGATCTCCTATATGAATTAAAGGGGAAAATTTTAGAGTATCAAAATTAAACGTTATTTATGGAAAAATTTGATTTTCGGGGATCCTTTTTTGGGCCTTACAAAAAGGTTTTTCCATCAATTAAAAAAGGGGCAAAAAAATTTTGGGCCCCCCAAATTGCGTTTCTGCCCTGCGCAGTTCGGCTTTGCCGCTCTACGTAGGTCGGCAGTTTTAGCTCCATTCTCTAGGGATGAAGAAGCGGGCTTTTTCA